>JANHGN010009128.1:0-68600 GCA_024605025.1 Megaceryle maxima
GTGAAGGAAGCGGGCGCGGCGGTGCTTGAAAAGCCAGATGGTGAGGATGGTGAGGGTAAGCAGCAGGATGAAGACGAGCAGGTTGGCGCTGTCCTGCCGGTGGCTTTCCTCCGCCGCCTTCTCCGACACGATCTCCTCCTCCAGCGCCCCGGGACGCGCCGCCACCACCTCCCCGCCAGCCGCCCCCCGTGCCCATAGCCCCGCCGCCGCCGCCAGCACCAGCACCGGCCCCGGCCCCGCCATCGCCCCGGTACCGGCCCGGCCCCGCCGCCACCAGGAAGCGGCGCTGGGCGCAGGCGCTGCGGGGCGGGGACAGCGCTGCCGGGAGCCCGGATAGGGACGGGGCTGGGCAGGGAGAGCGGTGCCGCCGGGCTGAGGGAAAGGTTTACGGCGGAGGAAAGGGGCGGGGGGTGAAGTCAGCACAGGAGAGGCGCGAAGGCGGCGCCTGGAAGCTCGTAAGGGGGAAAGCGGGTTGGAAGCGAGCAGGGGAAGGTTTGCAAGAGGAAAGGTGGCCGGGCGAGTTGGGAGGGGGGTGAGGCCGCAGGGCTGTAAGGGACAGAGAGCTGCAAGGGAAGGCTCGCAGGAGCGCTGGGGAAGGGCTGGCAAGGGACAGAGCAGGTTGCGAGGTTGTAAAAGGGGGTTTGCGAGAAGGAAGGTGTCCAGAGTGCAAGGAGGTTTGCTAAGAGGTAAAAAAAATCCCAAACCAGACTTGCTGCAAGGAAGAAGTTTTGCACGGGCCTTGGCTTTGCACAACTGCGCACGGGACTGGTCGTGGCCAGCGCGGGTGTTGTGCGTGGGGTGCTCTTGGAGGGGTGTGCTGCAGGTCGCCCCTGTCCCAGGCTTCTGGGGGATCGAGACTCTGCGGGTGGGGTCAGCAGCAGCCCACGCTACTCCCCAGCGCCGGTGCTGGGGAGACCCTGGAGGGCGGTGGTGTGTTCACACGGGCTGATGCCAGGAGCTGCGCTCATCCCCGCGGCGGGACCAGGGTAAACTTCCCACCCCGTTTACCGAGAAATATGGGGGATTCGCGCAGCCATGGGAGCAAGGGCTGCAATAAATGCCACAATGATCAGCTTAAAGGTGATTTGTCGAAAACCCCCTCAAAGAATTTGCTTTTGTGCCCCTTTATCTTTGTGCCTCGGGGGACGGAAGACCCAGGATGCTTGGCTCTGGGACAGACAGGTTTCCTTGCTTTGCCCCGGGTCTTGGTCGGCCCGGGAGCGGGGCGGCTGTTCCCTCTCACGCTCTGCGTCCCTTCACACACCATTTCTCTTGCCGGGGTCCCTCAAGCTTTGAGATTAAACACGTGAAAAGGGGGAACTCTGCCGGCTCTGCCTTCACGCGGGAGGGAACGGGTCTGTCCCGGCGGGTGATGTTTCATTTCCCCGGAGCAAGGCCCGGCTGCCGGGGCTCACCCAAGCCCCCTCGGCCACCTTTCTCAAGGGCCTCGGTCCCGCGTGGGGAAGGGGCGACGCGCCCCCTGCCTCGAAAAGCCACGCCCCTCCTCGAGCGAGACCTAGCACCGCCCCCTGCTCGTGACGCAATCAGCGCGCGCCGCAGGTGGCGGGCGCCCCTGGCGGCGGCGGGGCAGCGGAGGCGGCGAGATGGCGGCCGCCTCGGTGTGGAAGGGGCTGGTGGGGCTCGGCCTCTTCGCCCTGGCCCACGCGGCCTTCTCGGCGGCGCAGCGTGAGTCAGCGGGCGGCGGGGGGAGGACGGGTCAGGGCCGCCGCCCCAGGGGGGCTGTGGCGCGGAGAGACCCGCCGGGCCTCGCCACCTCGTCCCGGCCACCGGGGGAGCTCTGGGGCGGGGGCCGGGCCGGGCCGCGGCGGCATCATCATCACCATCATCATCCCCGCGGCGCCGCCGCCGAGCCCGCTGGCTGGGTGGCCGTGCCCTTGCGGGCCGGGCTGCGGGGAGAGCGGAGCTGGGCGCTCTGCGGGGACTTCCCGGGAGGAGCGCGGGGCTCGCCCTGTGCCGGCGCCGCGGTGGCCGGGGCGAGGAGGGGGGGCTGCCGGCCGCCGGGTCGCGGCTTCGTTCCTTGCATCTGCCGTCCCTGCTGCCGCCCCCGCTCCTGGCGAGGGGAGGAGGTGGTGTCGCGGCTGCCCGCGGCTGGGGGTCAGTCGTGCTCTCGGCGGGCAGAGTCTCAAAGCAAGACCGGCTGCCTGGGGGCGGTCGGGACTGAGGCGTGTGGGAGACCTACGGCAGGTTCTTGTGGTTTCTCGTATTGCCGTTGACTTCACTGCTTATACAGAGTGACTGAGACGTGTTTGTGTTTGTTTTGTAGATCGTTCTTACATGAGATTAACAGAAAAGGAAGATGAGACCTTGCCCATAGATGTAAGTGTTTGGAAGGTGTGATGCTGTGTAGATACCTTAATCTGATAAGCAAGAATAAAGGGTAAAGTCGTTTTTAAACTGCACTTTGCATTTGAGCCCCCTCTGTCAGAAGGAGCTGTATTTTCTATCCCAGCTTCCCATGGCGTGTTGTATCTGTGAGAGAGAACAAACCCCAGGTCCAGACCTCCCTCTCCGTTGGAACTGCCCTAAAGCATCTTGTCCAGGAACTCCCTGAACATAGCTCAGAGAACTTTTGCATTCATCTCTTTCTTTGCAGCATAAACATCCTCCTCCCTCTGGCTTTTTTTGGCTGACGTTTATTTACCCAGTGTGGCTGCTTGCCCATTTGATCCCAGCACAATCTGCTTCAGAAACGTTTTTAGGTTTTTAGCTTTTTCCAATTTATTTGCTTGGTTTTAAAATTTTGCTTCAATTATTATCTGTTTAGTTAATTGGAAAGGTAAGGAGATCAAATACCCAGGACAACCAGATGTGGCATTTGAACCGAGCAGCAGCTGCTGCCACTGCACAGCGTGTGCTGGCAGCCAGCTCAGTCCTCAGAGACACCGTTAGATCCGTAAGGGCACAAGAACGCGGCGTTTTGTTCTAAGGACCTTGCTGCGGAGCCATGTGAATCAGTTCAATTCGTGCAACACAGACCAGCTGAAGCTCTTCTCAGCTCTGCCGCCGTCTGCCGTGCTAAACAGGCAGGGACTTTAATCGTCCCGTGCCTCAGTTTCCTTACTGTCGAAATGCCCACTTCTATCAACCACTTACTGTCACGGGATGCAAAGCCCAAGAGACACTGTTTGAAGGATGAGATTTTTTTTTTTTTTTTTTTTTTTTGGTAAATATTAAGTAACATGTGTTGCATTGTGCTTCCCTCTGTTACAGATAGTTCTCCAGACTCTGTTAGCCTTTGCAGTTACCTGCTATGGGATAGTACATATCGCAGGAGAATTTAAAGACATGGATGCCACCTCAGAACTAAAAAATAAGTATGTTTTGCTCCTTCTTTTCTTGAAACACGTGTATCTGCTACTCTCTTTACAAACTGAACACCAGGAAATAGATGACTCTTTAGCTCAGTTCTGCTCAAATGCATGTTTTAGACAGTAACACTGAGAGGAGCAGGCACCCCTGGGAAAGGCAACAAAGTCTTACATTTGAGAGAGAATTAGATAAATTAAATAAACTTATTAGTTTTCCTCATCCCCAATCCTGCTGCTGTGCAGAGTTGGTAGAGGAATTAAATGTCTACAAGGGGAGTAAGAGCTCAGCAGTCCCATGCCGCTGTCGTGGGATGGACTGTGGGACAGTACACCCGGCTCACCCTCTGGCTTTGCTTTGTTACAAGAGTCTGAATTATTTGAATCTCACAGTGAACTATTCAAGGCAGAATATCTGAAAGACTTTAAGAAAATAAGATATTTTGAGTCAAAACTTTGAAAAGGATGTGAAATTGGATGGGCAGATGTGGCCTCTCTGGCCATTTCCAAAAACACAGGGGAGTATGGAAAGTAAACAAGTCAACATTGTTGTATTTCGTAGTGTTTACCTAAACCCCCTTGGCTTCAGGCACAGAAAGGGTTGGAAAGCTGACAGTAAACAGCATCAGGGTACTGACACAAGTGGCAGCTGAACAAAAGCTGTGCATGCAGCAATCCATGGGCCTGCCCCCAAGCTCAGGGAAGGAAGATGAAGGTGCAGTCTGTCTGCAGGGTGGACAACCTCTGCCTATCGAGCAGTTGGTGTTTTTCACACTTGGTTTTGTATTTCCTCTGTGTTTTGGTGTAGGAAACTTAGAAAGTGAGCAAGGGTTACAGATTCAAAACTTGTATTTCCATGCCTATAAAAACTGGTATGCCCTAGACTGACTCTTCTAAAACCCCTGTTCTAAGAGAGTATTAATGTTGACTTCTTACATTTATTTTGAAGGACATTTGACACCTTAAGGAACCATCCATCTTTTTATGTATTTAATCATCGTGGCAGAGTATTGTTCCAGTCCCCAGACACAGTGAATTCTTCTTCAAACCAAGATGCTTTGTCATCCAGCTCATCACTGAAATTTCGAAAACTTGAATCTCTGCGCCGCTAAGACTTTTACAGATTATAATAATAACCCAGGACACTGAGATGTAATATTCAAGTCGGGGATGTAAACACTTTTTTTAATTTCTGGAGCAGTATTTATATTGATCTTCCAGACTTTATAAAGTATATATATATATAAACTAAGGACCTTCTTTGTACATTGTTAATGAAAATGACTGAATGGTGAATTGGCAATGCAGTGTAAATTATTCTATAGTTATGCTGTGAAACACATCTTCACGTTTTCATATATTAAAATAAGTTGCAGCTGACTTAACTTCAGTTAAAACCGAAAGCAAGCTAGTTTGTACTGCAGTTAATGTTCTTTGACAGGAGAGAATGTTCGAGTGCTATTTATTTTCTCAGTTTGCTTGCACTACAGTTTATGGGACTCCCTCAGAAATGCTGTGTGCATTGCATCACTTAATGGCAGAAAAAGGGGCAGTGTCTCCTGTTCCTAGAATGCCTGGGAGACCTGCACGGTTTAGGCACGGGAAGTCAAAAAGCTTGCTTTCATTTTTATTTTTTTACAATGCTGAAAAATAGTTGTGTGAAGGTTTTTGGTGTTTGTTTTGTGGTTTGGTTTGGGTTTGGGTTTTTTTTCCTAATTTTTCCTTATCACGTTTTTTTCCTTGTTGCCCCCCGTCGTTTAAATGTAAACTGTCCTGTGTTGCGCCGGGTTGCCTGGGATGTGGCTCTATGTTTGGTGCCTGTGGGGGGGAGGCAGCTCGCGTCTGATCGCGTAGCTCATCGACCACGTTTAGCTTACCCACTGTATTTATCTTCTCTTTGGTTGTGAATATGGGAAGGTTCCTCGGATGGCTGAAAGCTGTGTTGGCACAAGTTCCCAAGTCATCTTCTATTTAAGTATCAATCAGAAATGCCCATTCTGTTAGTGGTCCAGGGGTAGGGTCCAGCAGTGAGGTCTGTTTGCTGGCACTAGTACAGTACAGGTAATCAACTGGTCGCGGTACAACTACCCCCTTTTCTGCCAACAGAGCCTTTCAATTTGATTTCTTTTTTTCCAGCTGAGCCTTTCATTGATTTAAGATTGCTGTCTTGATTTCATGTACTAGGACAAGTGATACAGTCCTTAACTCTTACCCACACCTAAATTCTCACCTCCCCTTAGTGTCTGAATCAGTGCTGAAATTTCTCCTGGTCTGGCATTTCACCTACCCAACATAGCAAAGGGATGGTAGTTCAAGATACTGATGGGGCCAACTAGAGATTTGCCTGGTCTAAGGATGTCTCACTGCCGCCATGGAAACTCAGCCTTTTGTCCTAGCATCTGTTCGTTTCTTTTTTTTTAAACTCTTAAGAACTGTCCAAGGCAAAAAGCTTAGCAAAAATACTGTGTAAACCGAAGCCTCATTTTCTAGCTCTGCCCATCCTATGGAGTGGGTGCCCCAGTGCTAGAGCAATATCTGTAGCTGCTGCTCTACAATCACTCTTAAGCATCCAGGTTTGGTTAGAAAGGCTTACTCTGCCAGCTGAAAGCATCTGAGCTGCCAGATCACTTCCTGAAGTGTCCTGGTTCCCCCCTAGCTGGTGTCACAAATCACCTCCTGCCGGCTGCTGTCACCAAAGGCCTCAAAAATAGTATCAGGTCAGCTCTCTACTGCAGACAGGTTCCTTCCTTGGCGAAGAGGGCTGCTAGGCAGCAGCTGCCACATGGAGGGATGGGCTGAACGTTGGCCAGATGACCTTGCAAGGCACAGATGAAAGAATTGGCGGAGGGAGGGAGGAAGAAGTGAGGCAGAAGGTCAGTAACCACTGTACCAGACTCATACTGCACCTCTGCTTGGCAGTGCGCCATTCACAGAGGGTGTCTTGGAGATGGGCTGCTCACCCTTAATGTCTAAGAAGCCCCATTTGTGCTACCATAAGGCTACGTGGACCTGCCCAAGGTGGAAGGTGCTGCCGTGGGACGGGGTGGGTGGAGAACCTCACCTGCTTCTCTGAGCAGGTCCTGCTAGGAACACCCTGTTGGCTGCATCAGGTCACCTCTTATGACAAGTAGCCTTACTCTTCAGCAGCAATGGTTATATCACAAAGCTGTACAAATTATTTTTTCTTATTGATCTTGCAACATCGAATAAAAATTGATATCCTTAAAGTGTTTTGAAGTTTATTTGCATATTTCTGACCATCCTGCTGCAGCAAATCTCAGATGACTGAAGCTTCTTGCATCAGCAAGAAGCAATTGCCTGAATTACAGCAGGGCTGTGAGAAAGTGCTTGCCTGGCCTGGTCTTTATTACAATGAGATAAGATCAGTAGGGGGAATCAAACTAGCATGCCACAAGTAGCTAAACAAAACATTTAGGAGGGAAATGTTACCAGCCAGGGGATCTGCCTACTACTGAGATTCCTAGGCAATATATCTGGCAGAGCTGACATATTTTCCGTCTTCCATTTCACCATAGCAAAGGCTTTTCTACCGTGTGCTGATCCCCTGCCAACCCACGGGACAGGCTCCTGCAAGGTCTGGTATTGCAACAGTTTCTGGGGGAAACAGCTTACTCGTGGGGCTGGAGATACTTAAAATCTTGGATGTGAGCAAGATCACTTTTTCACTCCCTCTTCTGCTTTTCTGTTGGGGGAGGTTGAAAAGTTAGCAAAGAGCTAGAGGAGTTTGCTTAACCACAGCATCCATCATGATTGCACCAGAGCAAGCAGCAGACTCACCCTTTGCTTTCCGCGCTGCTACAGCTCTGCATCCAGCACCCAGCAGGAGGGGGGAAAAACAATCACCAGTGTTTTAAGGAAGGGGCACCTTAACCAGCTCCCAAAGCTACCTCACGCTTACCTTCCAGTGTGCAGTTCTTCACCGATGAGCTTCCCTTCTTCAAAAGCAAAAATTGTGCCAAGAGCTTTTGGATTAGACCAAAAAGGAAGAGTTTCCAGCCTCGCCCAGTGCGCGTTTGCTGCCATCACCCTTTGAACAGCTTTGGCTACAGGATGTGATGTTTCTACTACATTAAATGCTAAAAAGAAATGTGCTGGTAATTTGCACTCATTGCTGGAGTAGCAGGTTTAATCTGCATTAATTTTGCTGTTTTTTTCTACTCTTCCTCACCACCCAGTGAGAGTTCAGTGGGGAATTTTTGTTTTAAGAAGGCAAGAGTCGTTTAAACCCCCACCGTGTGAGGAGAGAGGCACCACAGTTCGTGGCGGAGATCGTTCACTGTCACTGCCCGTCCTGTACCAGAGGCTGGGGTGGAAGCACAGCCGGCAGAAATCTTTTTTCCTCGAGAGTTCGGCGAGGGCCGACCCCTAGCACCGCTTGTGAAAAGAACTGGTCACGCAGGTCCGAGAGTTGCAGAGGAGCTTTGTCCTTCCCCTGCCCGTGCCGGCAGAGCCGGGCGCGCTGGAGCCGTCGCTGCGGTGCAGGAACGCAACGTGCGGCCGTGAGCCGGGTCCGCGCTGGGTGTGAGGCCGGGCTGAGGCCGCTGTGCGCCCCGTTACAGCTTTCTCGGGAAAGCTGGTGGCTCATGACCCCTGCCCAGTGCTCTGCAGCACCAGGGCAGCCCCCTCCCTGGAGAAAGCAGAGAATGGCGATTACTTTCTAACTCTAAAATGAGTTTTTGCTGCCTTATCACTTGTCTCCCCTGCTTTGGGTTCCCTCGCCCTTCCCCGCGCTGCTGCAGAGCTGCCCTTCCCTGTCCAACACCAGCGAGGACTACGGGGACATCCAGCTGGATACACATCCCCCCCCGAGAGCGGCAATGTTTCTGCTCATTTCTGGGGGTCACCTGCACCACAAGGCAGGCAGCAATTTTCCGCCAAAGGCTGAGGCTGATCCGCAGCTTCCAGGGCCGCGGTGCTGCCGCCGAGCTCCCCGTGAGACCCCCGCCCCGTCCCCAGTCTCCCCAGCCTCAGCGGGGCCGGGAAGCTGCAGCTCGCTTTGTAGAGCTCCGCGTTGTCCCAGCCGGTGCCTGTGCCGAGCTGGCAGGCTGCCTGCGCCGAGAGGAAGGGCAAAGAAAGGCTATTTTGAATGTTAAACAAGCAGAAAAAAACCCTTTTGGTACTAGCTTTCCACTGCCGGCAGCAGTAGTGAAGGCAAAACACTCCTTTCATTTGGCCTTCAGGTTCACCTTGAAGCTCTAATCGGCTGGAGGAGAACCCCGGTGGAAATAAATCTGGTATTCCAGCAGGTAAGAGATTTTTCATCAGCCCCAAGTTGGTCTCAGTGATACAATGTCATTTCAAAACACTTCGGACTGCAACAAAAGATACATCCTTAAAATGGCAGCTAATTAATTTTCCTGTCCTGCTAACTTAATCCTTTTTCCAGCCAAGAAAGGCAAATGGGAGTTCAGGGAGCCTCGCAGCAGCAGCCAGGACCCCGAGCAGGAACACAAGCCCCAGGGCTCTTTGGCAGGGCACCAGACTGGGCGGTGTCAGGGCTTCCCTGGCCATTTTATAAGGAAGGGAGAAAAAATAAATTAAAAAGATGGTATGTGGCTCATCAAACCAACGGCTCATCCTGTGCTAGTGGTCCCAGGAACCCCAGAGATCCACCTGCCCCCCCAGACAGATGTGACTCTTTACTCCCAGTTCATAGCCCTGGTGTAACCCTTGCTGACAGGCCCTCTGTGCCCAGACTGGTGCTGGCAGAACCAGTTTCCCCAGGATTTGCCAGAGGCATGCTGTGCCGCAGGAGGATTTCAGTTTGGATAACAAAACAAACAAACAAACAAGAATAAAAATTCCCTTTCCTCCCCCAGGGCATTTCTGCTGCATATTTCAGAGCACTTTAGGGACAGCCACGAAAGGCAAGGTGACGGTGATGTTCTCCCAGCCCCAGGCTGCTGCTCCAGCATCCCCAGTCCCAGGAGGGCTCTGCTGCAGTGCAGGGTGCAGGACAAGCACCCGGTATGCACAGCAAATGCTGAAGCAGCAATTCACCCCCCAGCGATTCAGCCCCCCCTCCCAGACACAGAAGTGCACAAACCAAGACACTTGCATCAAAAGCAGGTTTGGAGGAGCCAGTTCAGCAGGAGATTCAATGAGCAGTTGACTTCCCCACGTCCACATGAAGCTGTCACTCTCTTGGGCCGTTACCAGAGCCTCCAAGGCGCCCACAGGCCTGGGCTCAGCCCTGAGTGAGGGCAACCCCACAGTAAAGTCCCATCTCCCTTGCACAGCACAAAGCACAAGGAGGGGAAAGAAGGGGCCAAACAATTCCCACGTCTTCTGCAAGACCACCACACTGCTTCTGGTTTGCAGCCTCCCATCACATGCATATCTCTGCCCAAGGACCTTGGTGAGAGCAGCACCATTCCAATGTCAAAGTTACCACCACTTTGAAGCAGAAGCCAGCTGACACTTCAATACTCGCTTGCATGCAGCAGCTTCAGATCACAAAGGAAAAGCCACAGCAGAGCGAGAGCTGCATTTACCTCACATGGGAGGCACCTATGTATCCTATGGAGTGCAACAGGGCTGGTTAATACACTGGAAGTATGGTGGCTGCTGCTGCCTTGGGTTGGCCAGGGCTGTCAGGAGAGGACAACCTCTGGAATGGACAGGCTGAGGCATTTCCCAATCCACCACATCAGGGGAGGTCTGCTCTCTGCAGAGAGACTCTCCTCTCTGCCCTTGCTTCTCGTGCTCAAGCAGTAACTGCAGAGCTTGAAAGGGACAGAAATGAGGCTCAACCCCGCCATGCTGTAGGGCCCAGAGCAATGGGACACTCAGCAGAGATCAGCTAACATGCGGGTTAAGATGGAAGCACTGAAGAGTTGTGTCAGACACAGTTCCAGAAAGAGCACACGTCCACCAGCACAGCGCTGCAGCACCCCCTTTGCGAGGCACCGACTGGCCACATGCTGAGCACATGCACCAGCCTCCCCAGAGACACTATCTTGGTGCAGGTTTCCACCTTTGAGGAGCTCCCCATCTGCAAGTCCATGCCCAAGGATGAACAGGGCAAGGCTTGCACTGGCATCTTTATCCTCATACTGGTTTCCTATTGTGATGAGAGCAGTCCCTTTCACTTCCTTCTCTCACAGCCCCTTCTTGCCCCCAGAGAGCAGGCACACCGTGTCCAGGGGTGCAAGGCAGACCCTGGGAAGGAGAGCCCGCTCTGCTTACATCCACAGGGATGCAGGATTTGTCCACCTGGAACCCAGACGAAACACAACTTTCAGCTGCCCCAGGAGGTCAGAGCCTCCTTGCGGTCCTGTTGTCTGCACTTCTGGGAAGCGCCAGCACTCAACCCAGAAAGAGTTCCCCATCACAGCCCAGGCTGTGACTCACCAGCAACCACCTTTCCTCAGGGAAATACAGGGCCCGTTCCCAGGAGTCTGTCTCACCTCATTCTACCTACTGCAAGCTGCAGGGGCAGCCGCAGGAGCAGCGGCAGCTCGGTGAGCACCCTTCCCCACACCGCTCGCCAGCACGCTGAGCCACAGCACGCCCTGCCCTGGCCTGCCCACACCGCTGCCGCTGCCGCGCTGCAAGCACCGCACCTCTGGACTCCAGCTTTCTGACGATAGACCGCGTAGGAGGACTTGATGCACTTCAAATAGCCTCTTCCAGAGCTTGTCAGTCCCCCATCAGCTCCTTTTCCACTGACCATCAGTTTGGATAGCAGCTTCTGTGCTTGCTCTCTCTGCTTCTCGTGTGCAGAGGGAGGAGCCCTGAATCCAGGGATGCCAGTGGAATTTTTAAAATACACTTTTTAGATGGCTGAGAAACTAAGGGCATTGGAGCAGCTCAGGTCAGAAGTCAGGACTTGACTGTAAAGAAGCAGCAGCGACACCATGAGTGCCTACAGGCTTTGGTGGCTTCTCTACAGCCTTCCCACCTCCCTCTTTCCAAGCTTCCGCTTTTTTCCAGTCCCAGATGCACACTTCCAGCAAAACACACCCATTTCAAGCCACCTGTGTGGAAGCCAGCCATAGGACACCTGTCCCATCCCCACCCCACACTCCCCCTGTGCCAGACCCAGGCTGGCAGGTTGGAGTGCAGGGAGGAGCCCACCAACACACACAAAAGCCCAGCAGCCAGCCCGTTTGTTTTGTGGTGAGATTTTCAACGCCAGTGAAATAATTCAGTGTACAAGACCAAAATAGGGCATGGATTTTATAATCATCTTTGCCAGTGACACACTGTATGACCTTGTGTAAGTCCCTCCATCCATCTTTAAAGACTCTCAGAGGAGTGCCACGAGACTTTAATTAGCAGCCCTAAAAGTACTCAAGATAGTTTGTGTCTCTTCCAAAATAACCAACTGCAGATGAATTGGAACAACCTTATTTTTGAATTCTGCAAGCAACTGGGATCCAGGCTGCTCTCAGATCAGTCACTTCAACAACATAATCAAAGTTAAATGTGCCAGCTGTGCATGAAGGATTTTAATACTCTGCACAGACTGAAAAATAGCTCGAAGAACCAATGTTATTTTTACATGGCTGGGATGTCACTGTCGAGCAGCTGCATTATAATCATCTGCAATCAGCAGAATACCTTTCTTTTAAATCACTTTTTAGTCTTGGGGAAGAGGGTTCATTTTTATTTCTGTCCTACTTACAAAAGCACCCTTGAATCCTGAGGCATCCACTATCAAGAGATCAGGCAGCTACTACAGCAGTGCAGGCTGATCAAAACACCTTCAACTGTCTACAATCAAACTCCAATTACGCTGACAGGGTCCAAAGCTTTAAAAGTTGCACCCAAACAGTAACTGCTCACACTACTGTGACCACCTCAAGAAACAACACATGCTTTTCCACAGATCCACCAAAAGTCCATCTCCTGTTACCAGGAGACAGTTCCCTATCGTCACAAATTCAAGACCTGACCAGTCCCTCCTCACAGAAAATGTGAGCGCTGCCCAGCATCCTTCTCTGCAAGGGCCAGCACAAGCAGACAGGTCACAGCTCTAAGATGAAGCAAGAGGGGAAGTTCTCTCACCCCATCCTTTACAAAAAGCCAAACTTCTCTTTGATATATTCTGCATACTACATATTTACAAATAAAATGTAACATTAAGATATGCGCGTACTTTGGAGAAAACGCTAAGGAACAGGCCAACCACACAGAGCTTTGCGCTTGCGATGACCAATATTCTTCATAAACCTCTCCTCCCGTTCCACCATCCCGTGAGGCTGTACTTTACAGACGGGCACACACCATGAGGATGCTTTACCAGCAGCTGCTCAGCAGTGGTGAGTGGAGCACTGGGATACAGCAAACTGGCAAAGGTGTCCAATATTTTAAGGGACGTATGCAAGACAGCTTGCATTAGAGGAGTGACAGTGACTGAGCTGACAGCAAACATACATAAATGCCAAGGATCCAGCTACTTCCACAGCTGTTGGAGCTGATCCAGGATGAGAAAATAGCTGTGAAATTCCCATTGCAGATGTGAAGATGAAAATTCCCCAAGCTCTCAAAAAACCAAATCTCCAGCAAAAATCTGATCGGATTTTTCCACTCCCCTGCCTTTTCCAGGCCAAACTATTCTTTTGGACTTCACCATAAACTGTTTAAGAGCTTCAGTCTAAGCTTAAAATCTGAAGAAAAATCCATCTCCTTTGGCAGTATCTCAACTCATGGTAAAGGATGATTTTGTTTTCTTCACATGGTACCAGCAGTCCCTGTTCCTGGCAAATCCATGTGGCTGCCAACTCAGGGACTCAAATGCAGCCACGTTCTTCCACCGTGTGTGAAAATACCCTCTAATGAGTTTAGCACGAGACTGTACCAACAGCTGAACTCCTTCCTTAGTGCATTCTTCTTATCTCTGAGTAATCAGCTGCTCAGTTACCAGGTTTGCACTGGCAGGCCTGAGGAGCTTCTCATACACTTTTTTAAAACGAAGGCTCTGGAGTGGAACAGATGAAGCCAAACCAGCTTTCACAGCACACAAGCAGTGGCCGCTCTTCTCAGGGGCTCTACCCGCAACTTCCTGCTCACTGGACACCAGCACTCCCACAAAACCACCGCGCTGCTTCAGCCACCACCAAGAGACAGTGGCAAACACTGTCGACACAGAACCAGGGAAGAAAAACACCAATGCTAAAGCCAACAGTCTACTTTCAAGGATGAAACGTGTCAGGTTGAAGCTGAGCTGGAAGGGAGAAAATGAGGTAAGTTCAGCCTTTCTGGTTTAGTTTTCCCTCCCTGAAATGATCACAAGATTCAGATTTAGAAGTACAGTTCAACAATTCCTGCAGGCCACAAGATTTTTGCTAAATCCCAAAGCATTATTCTTCTTCCTTTTCCACTTAAGACAGAGCAGCTTGTTTTTGCAGACCTGAAAGCAGCAGCTCCCTTTAAATCCAGTGACTAACATCCTTCCTTCAGATCTCTGCCAAACCTCATTTCTTCCAAATTTAAAGTGTTTTTGGCCTTGTTTTAGCTTAAGTAGGTTGCATATTCTTCAAGATGAGTGCTCTAGAGTCCATGCTAAAGGTGGGATGTTGCCATTTGCTGGTATGAAACATTATAGTTTAGCTTTATAGGTTGCTTCTTTTCTAGTTTACTTCTGTTAGCCAATGCCTTTCCACTAGTATTTTTCCATCGAAAGTTTCTTAGTAGATATTGAAGAACAGAACAAAAGGAAGCACACTCAATACCCTACACTGCTGCCATTTCAGACAGCCAGCTTAGAGGCAGACCCTGGAGAAAATTACCAGGAAAAGAAAAATATTTTTAAAAATAGGTTTGTTGTTTTGTTTTCTTGGGTTTCATTGGCTGGTTGTGGTTTTTTAGTTTACTGTAAAGGGAGATAGACAATTGCTTGCCCACTGCAAAGTCAAGCACAGCACAGTAACCACCTCTGCAGCTTTCCTTTTGAATATGACAATTGCTTTCTAATGCTGGTTAAACGTGGGCAAGGATACACTTGCCCATCACAAATGTACCGTGCACACCCCTTTGGAACAGCAGCAGCTAAAAGACAGCTGCCATCAGGGACTGGACTGGGAGCTGCATGGCTATGGGCTCTATCCTTTAGAAATGAGGAAGACTCCATGGTCTTTACAAGGGAAAAAGATAACAAGCAATGAGGATGCTTAGTTGAGAGAGGGTAGGAGGATGAAGTAGAACAATACATTTAAGTATCAAGACTCCAAAGTGCATCACAGCCCTTCGACCCATGGCAGAAAGATAAGCACTTAATTTGTTCATTCAGATCATTAAACAAGACTCCTGGGAAATACAGGAAGTCAGGTCTTTTTCCCCACTTTCTAACATTCCAGTTTACTGGAATTACTTCTACCTTAGATATGAGCTCAAAAAGCTAAGCTTGAGCAAAGCACATACTTTGCTGATCCTGTCCCTACATCCACGTGTATTTGTGGACCTGTGCTGTCTCCTGAGCCCTCACTGCAGAACAGCCCCGTTGGGCAGAGGCTCCCGTGTCACGCAGCTGGACGTGCTCTCGACACGCAGCTATTGCTTCTGGGGTCATGGTATCCACCTAGAAAAGGCTTGACATCAGTGTAACCTCTCCTGGCTGTCCCAGTTGCTCACTGAAGTCTGTCATTCAGAGCTTGTGGCTCTATTTGTTCAGTTCAGGCTCCACCCCCATCCAGCATGGCTGTCTTACAAAGCATTCTCTGTTAAGATTCTCCTTGATGTGGTCGTGGAGCATTTACTGTTTCCTAAGCAAGTGATGTTCATTTTGTGCTCCATTTGGGACGCAGGTCTGTGCACACTCTTAGATGGATTCCTGTTGCTCCTTTTTCTTCATCTCTTCACTGACACATCTTGTGGGCATGGAATACCTTCCTTCCTTCCTTCTTAGAGAAGACTGGTGTCCAGTTCACCGTAAGGTTTCTTCCTCTCTAATAGTCTGATTCAAACTCAATTTATTCAGCAACAAAAATGACGAGGTAAGGGAAAATTCTTACTGCTTGCACTTGAATGGACTGTTTTGCCATTCCTGAGGTGTAAGACTCCAAACAAGTGAATGAAAGTCAGCAGCTTCCTGTAGCTAATATGGCAGCCAACTGCATCCCATCAGAAGAACAGGTTTACATACTAAGGTCACTAGTTAAAAACTCAGCTCTTGCTCAGACACACTGTGATCAAGTGAGGCTCTCTGGAGTTAGGAAAGAAAACTAAATAACTATTAACTAGACAGAAGGAAGCTGTCTGCTCTTACCATCTACTACTTCAAAAATAGTGTATTACATGCTACTTAAAGCATGCAAAGCAGGCCATTTTAAAAGAAGGTATGCACAGTGTACCTGACCTGCTGTGAGTAAATTCACATTTAGGAGTCCAACATTAGGCACGGGAGGTCTATGATGGTGATGTACAGCTTCCATGTAACGACTCTGAAGGAGTGAACCTCCCCCTTGTATCACTTGAAGGTATTTCTTTGTTTTTAAAAAAAAAAGTTCAACTGTGCAGATGAATAAAAGTTACTTCTGAGAGAAGAACGAGGACACATTTATAGGAATGCCTTTCCCCTTGTCGCTTCATTCATGTAACACTGCGACAGAGATTTGCTGTTGCTGGATTTCATTTCCTTCTTGAATTTCACTGGTGTAATTCCAACGGTCAAACTGCATCTTCCAGAGAGACACAGCCACTGCTTCACAGCGGATGGAAAAGATGTCTCAGAGGCTGGCTAGTGCTAAAAATACCAGTAAGAACAGAGTACAGGCTCACCAGCTAAAATCTTCCCTGCCTCTCATGCACTGGCTAGTTACCCAGAATCCCTAGGATATTTGCAGTACAAGGTAAAGAGCTAGTTAACATAAGCACAACTTCAACCTGTCTTTAAAAGAAAACTGTCAGAGGATCAGAGGATGTTCTGCGTGAACAACTGAGAATACACAAAATTATGAGAAGAGCCGCGTACTACTGGCGCATTATCGGTACTGCTTTAAAGGGGAAAAAAATTACATGCAGGTCCTTCAGTCTTCTTTCTATGCTTTGAGATATATAAAATTACCACTGGACAAAACAGTAAGAGGAATGGAGGACAGGATACCAGCTCAGGTAACGAAGGGTTTGGTAAACTGGAACTTAGTGCCTTTAATACCGAGTAAAAATGTGGACCCGGCGCAGGCTGAGCTGAGTGATGGGGCAGGTGCTCCAGGGTACAAACACATTCTGCAGCTATCACCACAAGCTGCGTTTGAGGGTGTGCAGATCAGGCTGAGCTGTAGTATAGCTACACTACTTTTGTTTTGACAAAAATATGAGCAGTCTGTTGGTAACAGACAATTGGAGGAACTCAGTGCTGCCCGCTACAGACTCCTCAGATTAGCACTTATTAAAAATTAATAAAATGGTTTATTTTATATATACATATGTTCCAAAAAATTTATACAGTTAAAATATCAAATTAGTGATCTGGTAACAATACTGTTCAAAATAATCTCTTTTGTATGAACATTAAAATACACGTTTTTAAAAGCGTTTCCTTTTAGTGCTTCCAAAGCACAGCGTGTGCCAAGGCCACCTGAAGAATCTCCGTCCTCCTCACAGGATGAAAGAGAACTGAAGTCGGGGACCTGGGAAGCCTCAGGTGCACTTTCATAATGTCTGCAGACAAAACAGAAGAGAGTCTGAGGTAGATTGTTTAGTGACCATCGGGTGGTAACAGTCACAGGGCTGTCTTTAGCTTTCATTAACACAATAGCAGTTTCTTTACTCTCAATCTACACTGAATCTCAAGTTTAAAGGCATGGCTAGCAGTTCTCGGGAACAAAACCCTTGTCTCTGTGGTGGCAACATGCAATTTTACCAGTGCAGGTGTTTCTGGGAAGGTTTTTTTTTGGGAACACACGGGCTCTCTCCACGATGCAGACAGTGTGTGCATTTGACAGTGCCCCATTTTAGTGCAACCTGCTGCCTATAGCACATAAATGTCTAATGACAGCGTTCAAAAGAGTAAATTCTCATCACCTGCAGGAGGGGCAGCAATGGTTATTTTTCTTCAGCCTGTTGAGCAAATAGCACCCTCCACAGGAAAAAAGCCACACCTTTCATAGCAAATCCTTTAGGTTATAGCCCAGCTTCTGCCGATAGAGGTTCTTAAAGTTAAAGCTCCACTGCTTCTTCTCAGACTGTGACAGTAAAATCACTTGACTGCCAAGATGGTGAGGGCAGCAGCTACATCCTCTTCCACTCTTCTGCGGCACAGCAAACTCATTCCTGGTCCATATTCGTCTGGCTGGTACATTATTATCTACTGTTGACATGATTAACTCTGTTGGGGAGGCTGTTGAGCTCTAGTTCCTCTAGTATTCTCTCTAAGTGTTGTATTAAGACCCGTTTTTTAAACCTAAAGAAGAAAGAGAGAACAATTTCATTCTTTTCCTCCAAAAATAACAGTCAAACAACTCAAGACTATTCCAACCATGACAAATCATATTAGCAGAGGCTCTCTGCTTCCACTATGGAAGAGCTTGCTTTATATCTGGTACCAGAACGGCCAGAAAACTTAATACAGCCACCTTCCCCAACCCTCCCAAATTTTGGGTTGGTCTTCAGCAACAACTTGTGTCTTTGTTTCACATTTAAACTTTACATAAAGATCTTTTACTACATAAAAATAGAATGGTATTTTGACCACTAAAACAACCATAATAACTGAATTATGTCAAAAAGGAAAACAGAAAATACTAGTACTGAAGAAGTTTATGATTTACTGCCATGCTCTAAATTAACATTTAACTTTTTTTATTATTATATTTTATTTTACTATTTTATTATTAACTTTATTATTATTTATGACTCCGAGTCATTTCTATCTATACAAACCTTGCTGCTTCCTTGATAGCAAATTCAATGAAATACTTCTGAATTTCCACAGGTCCTTGCACCTCCTCAAGAAGAGAGAAAATTCTTTCATAATCTAAAAAAGATAAAAATCCAACCGTATATTAAAAATAAATCTGGCAAATGCATTGTCAATAAAGCTTAACAGCCAAAAGAAGAAACAAAGCCCAGTTTCACTGTCCTGTATATGATAAAACATGCAAGGCAGGAAAAAAAGCCTGCATTAGCTTTTTGCACAGAAAGCAGGTAATACAAGTAATCTGAAGTGATACTGATGATCTGGTATTCAAATGTAGCACCAAAAAATTTGGTTCTCTTTTAGAGAAGCAGCTGGAAACATCTGTTGTCAGACAACGAAGGCTGGGCAGAGAAGCCTCCCATCTCCATGAACACAGTGCTGTCGTAGGGCCACAAAGCCCTGGTTTAACTTAAAGCTGTCATCTCTGAAAGCAGAGGTTAGGATCAGTTCTCTTAGAAAAATAAATTACAAATGCTTAGTCTGAGCACAATGACCACGACTCCCTTAATGCTAACAGAGTAAACATGACCACTGCAAAAGAATGAGCTGGACACGTTAAATCAGAACCAATTTAAAATAGCACTCTTCCAATATTTTCAGTAGTTAAGCTCAGTATGAAGATTATTTATGGTGCTGTGACTAAGAGCCTGCTCAGTGATACAGCAGGTACAGAGAGGATATATGGTCAGAACTGTGAATATATGCACATATTTTACCCACTACTATTTATTTTCTTTTTTTGATGACTCCTGAATTCTGCAGCAATTCAGGTGACTCACACTGAATATAGTACTATTTTACTCTACGTCACCATTTATGAGAGGTGAATTTGGTATAAGATCAGATGAGCCCACTTTGCAAAACAGAAGCTTTAGAAGAAGGAAGTTTTAGAACATCTTAAAATAAAGATACAGCATAAAAATGGCTTCATCTCTCAACAGCCTCAGCCTGCCATGATAATTACGTGCCTCAACAAAACAAATTTTTGGGAAAGCAATGCAAGATCACAAAAACAGATGAATTAAGAATACTCCATTGTGCTAATTACTGGCACTTGACAATGTGTTAAGAAAATATTCAGTAGTTTAATTTGTAGAAATAATCCACTCAAACACAGACCACATTAGGGACATCTGTGATTTTAATTGAAAAAAGAAAGATGATGCCTATAGAGAATCCTACATTAGTTGGAATTCCAGGTTAGTGTTTTGGGTTT
This sequence comes from Megaceryle maxima, assembly GCA_024605025.1. Taxonomy (NCBI): domain Eukaryota; kingdom Metazoa; phylum Chordata; class Aves; order Coraciiformes; family Cerylidae; genus Megaceryle; species Megaceryle maxima. The sequence goes on from JANHGN010009128.1 coordinate 19,427, forward strand.
GATCCTGTCTACCAGTACAGGCAAAACACAGAATAAAAGTCAAGGAGGCAAGTTACTTTTTCTCATAATATTTTAGATCTTTGGGGTTATCAAATCTTACAAGAAAAAAAGAAGAAAGTAACTTTTGGCCTTCAGTTCTTGAAGAGTTTTTTATCACAGTGTTCCATCACTAATTATGCTATCTTACAAAATAATAAAACAGTGTCACTTCACTATGAACTGTTAAGATGCCCTTTCAAACATATTCCAAGAGGCACCCCTGTAGTTGCATCTGCCTTTGCCCTCCAAAGGAAGTTTTCACAGACACCAAACAACAAAGTACACCAGGCATATGCAGGAGCAGTGCAGCATAAGGCAAAGTCTGACTGGTGTCATTAGATCACTGGTAACACCTTCAGTAGAGCTACAAAAACAAAACCCCTGAAAGGTGCTCTCACGGGGTACCTCTTACAGGTTAACTTCTATCTTCAAGGACAAACAAGGTCATCTGGCACTTCATTTCCCCAACACTGCTGTCTATAAAGTTCAACTCACCTGCCCAGTATCTAAGAACTTTCTTTCTTTTTTGTCCCTCCTCCACTGCTCATAGGCAAGCAATCAGAAATTGCTCCAAATCTAAAGTATATTGAAAGCAGTGCCTTATTTCAAGAAAAAAATTCTTCTCTCTAGCACCACATAGAATATAATACTAAAAAAAAAAAAAAACCAAACCAAACAAAACCCCAAAACCCACAAGCCCAAAGACTTACTTCTTCCAGGTTTGCGAACCTCTTTCATCACTTTAATTTTGATATCAGCATTGCTTCCCTCCAGCATCATAGGGGTTATTTTAAATGAATTTGGCACAGATTCAGAAGTAGACTCCACCACCCGTTTTTGGTCATCTCCAGCCACACTGTAATTTAGAGGCCCTCGAACAAGTGCGTTGGTACCAGGTTTATGATCCAACCCATCTTCACTTAAACAATTGAATTCAACAGGTAGAGAATCTAAGTCATTGGGTAACATTTCATCCTCTCCCATAGCAGCTGGAACCACAGGAGCCATCTGCACAGGTAAGCCATCAACTTGCTTTTCCAGTGGCTGACAATTTTCTGCTTTCTTCTCTCCATTGCCATCTTGGACAATACTGTTATTGGGATCTACAAATTAAAAACATTTATCTTACTAGTGCATGACTGCAGTATCAAAAAAGTGTAAGGAAATAGTTCTGTACCTTCCTTGTTTGATCTGATGACTCTCCAATATATTCATGCAACCCTCTGATGTGACCTAGAGAATGCTTCCCTTTGGACTGCTACCATCTCATATCATGAAGTCACCATTTTCTATATTCCTATTGCAGTGTCACGACTTAACTAAACTAACATTTTCCTTCCTTCCCACAATTTCAGCTAACAGAAGATTCTTCTGACCCCATCTGCTGCAATAGACAGCAAAGAAAATTAGTATTTGTGGGAAATGAAAACATAGCCATACTTTCACTTTCCTTCCATACCACAGACTACACAGATGAGAACTAAACCTGACCTGAAATCCTTGCTACCTCCAAACCATCTTGGGGAAACGTTTCTGGATTATATTTTTTAAAAACAGCTTATTGAAAATACTTTTTATTCCAGACTTCACTAGCTACAGCAGCAGCCTGTTTCTCAAGGCCAGCAAAAGAAACTCAGTCCTACATAACCACACCAAGGCATAGACACATGCCAATAGACACCTTCTCAATCAACTCAGAAAGCACGGGGAGCTTTTCGTTTGTGCATTTGCTTTTAAACACAAATATTCCCAGTTGTGACCACACAGACTGCTGTATTACAACCCAACACACCTTTGTTTGCTGGGACGCCTTTGAGGTTCAGATACGATGGTGATCCCAGAGCAGAGGGTGGCCCTTTCCCACCAACGTGATTGGTTACGACAGGCGGTGACTGTGGCCGTCTCAACAGCGGTGACATGCTGCGCCTTCTCTTCAGGGACGCGGGAGTATTGAGCTCTCCAGGACGCTTAATCTTATTCTGAGGCCCAGCAACAAATTCATCTGCTTCATCTATCATCATACCCTGAAAGTTTTTTGAAAAGCAAACCAAAAACTTTTAATTTTTTTTTTCTTTTCTTTTTTTCCCCCCTGTAGAACCCAGTACAAGGTAGAATTTTTTTTCATCAATTCATTGATGCAACAAGTCCCTCTGTGTTAAAATTCAGGTGGCTTCCAAAATGCTTTACAGGTCTCAGAGCAGTGAGACTCCTGAGGTAAACTGTAACCAGAGAAAGACCAGTGCCACTCTGTAAATCACTGTGAGTCTTTCACGCATTTCTCTTGAACCACATGAAAAGACAGCACTGCTTTCCAAATGTGACAGAGGAGCTACATAGGTTAGCAACATACTGCAGTTGTGAGAGAAAAATTCTACTCACAAATTATTTCAAGCCATGTTAAATATAAAGATCCAGCAGGTAGCGTGGCTTCTCCTACCTTCTTATCCTGTTTAAATGGATTGCCAAATGTATGAAGTCTTTTTGGTTGATCTGGGTCAATCTCCCGAAGGGGTGAAGGCATCATTTTCAGATATTCCTGGTAATTTCCCATTTGGGCAACAGGAACACTGTGAAGACAGTCTGCAACAGAACAAAAGATCTTAATTTAGCCTACCCGAAAACTAAGGCAATACGAACTTCATGCACTCAACTGCAATTGTTAGCCTTTAAGAACTAGAAATGTCTGTTTCTTTTCACTACGGAGGAATAACTGAAGATGACAATTTTGGAAATAAAAGCTGGCAAGAGGCAGAAGAAGAATGAAAAATAAGCGAGCTTAATCTCTACGCTAACAACTGCAGCTTCAGACCACCAGGACCAAACAAGGGTGAAACAAAATAAGCTGCTTTAAGCCACCATCACTGTAAAAACCATGTCTACTGAACCTCAGTGTTATGGGAAAGCTCTGCCACGAAACAGTTTTTAAAATTCAAAGCAAGCAGGACATCTTGCATGACGGAAGGCAAAGAAGACACCAACTGACTCAACCAATGATGCAATGTCCCCTTCTGCTCCCACACCTGGGACAGAAAACACTACTTCAGGAAATAAAAAAAAAAATAGCTGTGCTTTTCCAAACTGTTAACAAAGAACAGTGGCTACTCACCTTCATCCTGCCCCAAAATAAGTCTGTGTGTTTTCAGAAGATTGGTTCTCATTCTAGTTAGCTGGTCTAGAAGACTGCGTCGGGGAATATCATATGCATTCCTGAATGCCTGTGGCTTCAAATCCTAGTTTTATAACAAAACAAGTAACTTTCAGTGAGCCCGTCACTTCTCATGCATAGACAAATTCTTCTATGAACTGTAACAATGTTAACTATTTAAAAAAATTATTCTGAAGCACCTTCAGAGCTTTGTAACTGGATACGGCAGACTCAACAACTGTCTTTTCAACAAGACCTTATACAGCATTAGCACTTTCAGCTCCATTAAGACCAAGCATGGTAATTCCTGGATGAACAACACCGTCTTTTGCGGAGATTGTCACTTAAAAACAGTAATCTTCATTCACTACCATGGGATTTTCAAAGCGTCCCAAAACCAAATGCAAAAAACTGCATTTACTTGGCTCTGTATTCATGCCTGTGCTGCACTCTTCACACTTCAGTGAAAGTACTTCACTTCCTTCTTCTACACCAAGTCCATAAAAGTTACCCATTTAATACAGTTAAGATCAACTGCTTAATCCTGCACGATTACCATGCTGTTTACCTTGTTTAGAAGTCCTATGTGGAAGCCAGCAAATTCTTTAACATTCATTTCTGCCAGTCTCAGTGGAGATTCCCCAGTGATCCCTTGCAGCAGTTGCTTAAAATCCCTACTGTGTACCAAGGAGAGGCCACTGGAGTGATTTTTCACTTTTATTCCAATTTCTTGTGGAACTTTCTTACCCACGGAACCTATTATCCGTTCCGACTCTATTTTTGTCTAAAATGGAATCACACCGTAAGTTAAAGAATCAGCAGGCACTGCAGATTTCCAGTACAAACCACATAGTACATTAACAGAATAAAACTATAAATTAAGTTCCCAACTACCCAAAGGGGAGAACTACCGACCCAGGGATATATTGGATTACATAGATTAGATCTCAAGTAGAAAGAAATCCTAATGTGCTAGCACATGGAAAAAAATATTTAGGCTGTACATGGAAATTTATATGCCAGTAGAAGTCTGAATATCCCTCATTTTGCTGCAAGTCTGTGACTTGTTTGTGTCCCTGAAGAATCATCTTTAAAGGGAAAGACCAAAAAAAAAACCCAAGCAAAACCAAACGTAAGGTGGGATGCCTTAAATTACTGTACAGTTGCATCTTAAACAACAGTATTGTTCAGATACAGTAACATCATTTCAGATTTTGTTTTTGAAATAACCTATGAGTAAAGTTTGCAGTGTACTTTTTCTATAAGGTAAGGGAGAAAAGTCATAAAAGAACAGAAATTTGCTTAATTGGTAAATTTCTAAAAAAATATTATTTCTCCGATTAGCACAAATTTCTTATTATAGCTACAGATAATTGTACTGTATTAAGCTTTAACTGTATTCAGAGTAAGCCATTTACCCACTTGCAATACCTCCAAAATACCCCAACCAACCAAAACCCCCAAGCCCACAGTGATTGCAACCCACTTTCCCCTGATCTCATCCTCTGCAGGGTCTGCTTCATTATCTGTGGGAAACTCAGAATTTAAGGACAGCAGGAGCACAGCAGAATTCTGGAATTGCTGGTCCCTAATACAGGAGCTTATAATGGATCCAACACATTTCAACTGTTTCCTGTGCTGAGAATGTCTGTGAAAACCACAGTAGCCATCTCAAGCCATTCCAACTCCATATTGCAAATAAATAACATGCATTTGCATATCATTAAGTTACTGAAATACTACAGGAAGTTTTATGTTTAATAGATGCTCAGTCATTCAGAGGCTTTTGGAATCTATTTTGTGCATTCTTGAAGGTGGAGGATTTTTTTCTGTTAATTTTAAGGGCTGCACTGCTTCCCCGGTGACTTCTAGATATTAAACTACTGTTGTAAGAACCATCCTTGCTAAGGAGGCAGGGCTTTCAGACAGGTACACTTGAAATGGCATTCCTGACAAACAGGAAGGGTATGGAAAGACTATTTCCCACCAGGTCACACTTAGCATGTAGAATAGAGTTGACCTGAAGGAACCTCAGATATAAAGCTAGAACCAATTTTATCCCCCATGGACAAGAATTACATGTTTTTGGGAATATACACATTGCCAAGGCACACATGGAAATAAACATGAGACTGAGAGCAAGCCTCTGACTTCAGCTGTGAAGAACAATGACAAGAGCAGTCATAAATCCACTTAGTGACAATCTTTGCAGTTTAAAGGTCTAGCAGATACTTAAAATATAGCTGAAGAGGTCTCCTTTGCACTCCCCTCCACCAGTTACAGAAGGCACAATCACTGGCTACAGAACCGCTCTGGATTGATCCATATTGGCAGTGGAAATGCTCACCAGTCTTCAATCATCATATGTGCTGTACACCCATACAAACTCCCACAGGGATTAACTGCTTTATAATGAGATTACCACAAACTAAATAATCAACGCACTTCTAATTGCAAAGGTTTTATCAATACTACCTGTTGGCTGAGTTTTTTAAGGTAAGAGATAACACTGTAACTAAGTCCACAATCTAAATTATCTGATATCAGATTTGGAGCTCCCATCATCCTTAGGGCTTTCTTTAATGGCTATAAGGAAAACAAAATACACAATAGTAAGAGAATAAGTCTTTAAAAAAAAAATTTATAAGATCAATTACAGGAAGCTAAGGCACATGGATTAGTGCTCTAGCTTTTCCACTTTTGGCCACTAAAATTCAAGTCTATTCAGATAACATGTGACATGAGTTTGGTAGTCTAACTAGCTCACAATGGACATTATGCCACGTTACCAAGACACCGCACAACGAGGTGCCACTGGCAATTTCCACTCAAAGGCTCAGTACCAGAATAGCCGGGATGATGCAAGTCCATATTGAGGTGCATTGTCCAAGCTACGTGTAAAAGGTGACACGGTGCTTCCGCCCACCCTTTATTTGGCCCAGCTTCAGTATCAGCTTCCCAAATTCTAGCACTTCATCCCTTCATCCACATTAATAAACAAACAAATCTGCAATTTCCTTATCAAGTTACCAAAAAAAAAAAAAAAAAAAAAAGAAGAAAAAAGCCAAATTTGGTTTCTCTGAACAGTCTACAGTACTTTAGAGCAAAGCTTATTTAATATTTAATGACCAGAAAACATTTAATATCTTAATACAGTTACTATTACTCAATGTTACTAGAATTTTTTAATTTTTTTTTTTAACATTTAACCTGATCTACATACCTCTGCAAAGCAAAACATTTACTACCTAAAGTGTCATCATAATCATGTAAACAAAATTTACTAGGAAGAGGTATGATGCACAGGACTCTGGTCACACCAGCCATTATACCCAGGAGGATGAAATGAGAAGAAGAACATACCAGTAAGTAGTAAGGAGGCATTGTTTTTAAGTAGTTGTCGAAAGCCTGTCGCCACTTCAGATTTGGCTTAAGTTTGTGAACCTTAAACAAATCATCTGCAACAAGGAAAACAACAAAAAGTGTTTCATTTATATAGTCCCAGACCATTAGCATTATCCAATATATGCCAGGTTCCCCCCCATTTCTTCTCCCTCCACCCATCTCCCAAAGGGCCTTCCCCATAGAAACTGTTCTTAACCTTAGGTTCGAAGGATTGTGAATCCCCAGTCCTAGCTGCAGCAGACAATCCAGAACAAGTCCTCATTATAGGCAAACTTACAAGGTACACCACACTTAAATACTGCACACAACTACTAGCAGCATGGAAGGTGCAACAGATCCACCTGTTAAAGAGCTTCACCTCCCTTGGCTCTCTCTTGCATCATCAGGGACTCCCTGTATCTGATTAAACCAAACAACATTCATTTGATTCCATTTCCATTTTCAGCCCAGCTTTCTTTTGTTCAACCTTTATAATGAATTCTGGTCTCCAATAAAAACATTCTTGGGCATTAAAGAAAAAAAAAATAACAAAAAAAAAAAAAAAGGAAAGAAACAAAAGAAAATCCACACAGGGAATCCTTCTGGTCAGCTTTGCTGAGCTGTGCTGGCAGCAGCAGCTGCCCCAAGCAGAGAAGGGTGCAACTCCAGCCACACTGCCTGCCTCCTGCCAGAGATGCAAACTCGCCCACAGATAGACAAGAGACAGCAATTAGCTACAAAAACTTTAAGAGAGGGGCAAGCAGACAGATTCTTTCCTTTGGATACTGTTTCAGAAGTGCCTTGCTTGCACTAGAGATGTGCATATTGCCATTTAGGAATCACTGAGTTCAAGCATGTACCTATTTGCTGTGCACACTATAAACTGTAGCAGTGATCTCTAAATACCAAAAATGAATACAGTATCCTGCAATTTATAATTTGAAATTATGAATTATCAATTGAAATCCAAGGTTCTCCTTAGTAGGGCTGTAACATGCTGGCAAAGTGAGGCTAAAGGAAGGATATGCAGTACTGGAGAAAGGGATGGGCAAAAATTAACTGGGGAGAGCTGCAGAGATGCACAGAAGAGGGTGTGCGAAAGACAGATGCAGCAAGGAAATTGTTTCCTCCAGACTGAGCTTTCAGGAAGATATATTTGTAGAAGAAAATTTGACTTGCATAGTGATCTGCACAAATGGAACAGATGTTAAGAAACGATTTTCCAAGTTCTCACAGTCAAACCACACTTAATCACAGGTATTTTCCAATCTAAATTAATTCTGTATCACATGTAAAAACCACACTACAGATGCTACTTATTCTCCTTCCTGGACTGAAGGAAGTGGGGTGGAGTTTGAGAGAACAAGTTAGAACTCCATTTAAAATCTCAGTATACCACATGCTTAACACTATTATCCAGAAGAACCTGTGATGATATCATGACATATGGCAAATATAAAATATCCATTCTTATCTTATAGGCCTATTAGCTTTTTACAGTAAAATAGAAGTTAAAACTATATCCCTGCCCCCAAAACTAAAAATATAAAGCGTTCGGTATTACAGGATGTATTTTGAAGTCTATGAGTTGGTTATCAGTACAGCTTGAACCTTAAACTCCTTATCAGCACTTTTATTACTGTCTCGCTTCCTGCCCTGTGTAGGTTGTATATAACCAGTCAGTGTATTACCCCTGCAGCTCAACCACACAGCCACTCTGAAAGGGCACAGACATTCGTAATGCGCACTGGCCCAGATAGCCATGATTCTTAATCCACACCACAGCTGCTGCCTGAGAGGTCAAATGCAAAAGCATCTCCCTGATCTTTGCTATCCAAGTAAAAAGTTCTCCAATCTAAGCAGAGCTTCAGCAAAGACTTGTCTATTTAAAACGAGAGCCTCCCCACAGCACGAGCTCACCCCAGGAACTCCTACCCTCTAAAAGGAAGACAGTCACGGTAGCAAACACAGCTATGAGTTTCAAAGAGAACAGCCCCATCATCATCTTACCTGCCTCTATTGCAAGAGTTTGAGACATGCTATCAGCAGATTGCAACACAGACACTTGAAATGTACTTTTCATGCCCTGGGCTGCACAAATTATTATATCAATAAGCAAGCAAACAGTGACCCAGTTAACTATGTCTTTCATAGATTAAATCCCAAACTTTTGTAGATAAAATCCAAAAGTATTGAAAAAAAATCCTTTCATACATTAATTTCAATCCAGCCTATACACTTTCAGGTACTACTCTCTGTATAGTACACTTAATGCAAAATTATTTTTACTTCTATACTCAGAGGGACCTAAAAGCACTGGATAATTGGGAACACACTATTAAAAACCACTAGGAAAGGGCCACAAGCTGCAATAATTCAAGAGATCAGGTAAAATTACAGACAGACCAGTTAATTTAAAACTGTGTTGCAAAGCCTTTATTCACTTCAGATTAATGTACAAAACAACCAAACAGTGACAAACAGGGTACCAACACATCTTTAATACACTGTAACCACGTAAGGGGGCTTGATTTAATTTTAAGCTCAGTGAGCACTTTAAAGAATGAGCATGAGAGAGAATGGTCAGCAGGTAATCTCAGTAGTTCAGCTGGAGCCTAATTACAGGAACAGTTCATGTGACAACAGTCTAGTGGTGAGTGACAGCTTGCACCATGTAACCCAAAGTAAAAATGCTGCTGGGTTGGTTTATGTTTTTTTTTAAATCACCACTCTCATTAAAAATTCCAGTTGACCAAGTACTCCACCATTCCCTGTTGACTCCTATAATTCCCTAAGCTTTCTAACGACTCTGGACTAACAGGTATACTCCTTTGTTGTAAGCTCTAGAGACTCAATCACAGAAAGCAGTATACTTCCCTGCAAACAATGTAGGCAAAAATAAGACACTATAATGTAAAACAGTATCCAACAACAACAACAAAAAAAAACCAAACCAACCAACCAAAAAAAAAGGCTATCCTGGCCTTCTTTTTCCACTGATAAAAATGTTTGGCTCTCTCCCAGTGCCACAGCAGGCTTCATTCACTTTTGTGAGACAGACAGCCCTCAGTTTCCAAAATCCCAAATCATTACTTGCAGGGTCTCTCAAGAAGCGTGTAAAAGCCTCAAAGGAAACTGTCCACACTGCAGTCCTTCACGGGCAGACATTTTCTAAATACTTATCCTTCTGCATATTTAGACCCACAGAGAAAGGGTATTAACCATGTTCTCATGGTATTTTCATCACGGCTGTTTCACTGACACTCACAATGAATAATCACTCTTGTTGCCCAGCAGTGCCTGCCCTCCCCTGCTAAGATCAGCCAAGGAAACATCTTAGACAAGGCACAGGCATTTAGAAGTATACCTCATCTTTGCTAAGCTCTCTCTCTAACCCCTTGTTTGCCTTCCATTTCATTAACTTGGCTGTACATTTATTTATTTTTACAGAGTAGTATCTTAAGTACAGTAACTTTGGTATTATCAGTTAAAGGCAACAATCCTTCAAGGGGAAATTTCTGTAATCTGCAGGGCCAAACGTATTCAGCATCAATGCACATCAGTATCTGTGAAAAACACCACACCAGAAAACTGCACTCCACCTCCTCCGTTTTCAGAGCAAACCACCACCCAAGCTAGTCATGATTCCTCTTTAGCCTTCCCTGCGAGAGCAAAAAGGAGCTGCTAGCTCCAACAGCACAACCCACGTGCTGTGTCTTACCTCTAGAAGAGCTAGAGACCAGAATTTTTGTCAGACAACCCATTTACGATAGTGCATGGGTCAGGTTAAAACACACAGACTATGCAGCTTCACTGTTTTATGAAGTCTCTTTAATTGGCTTCTTTCTTTACAAACCTTCAGATTCTAAAAGCAGACCCACTAAGTTACAAGCTAGGAGAGGCTACAGCATTCCCAAATCCACACTCGCAGAAACTGAGATGTAAAAATCACCAAATCTATAGGATGTGGTACAATTTATCTCCTTCAGTCATGAACCACTACAACTTGTTTCAGTTTGCTCCAGTATCATCTGCAAGGCTTCTCATGCATACCTATCTTACCTGTCTTTTAGGGCTGTCTTTTACATTATTTTCCAAAACCAGACTTAAAACTTTCTCGGCTCAAGAATGCAGGAAGTAAACAAAAATACAAGGGAAAAAAAATTCTTAAGCATCTTGCTATCTGTTTATAAGGTTGAACACACATAAGCCACTTGATGGGACCGTGCAAATAGTACAGTTGCAAAATGGTTGTTCTGGCTTTGTCTCAAAGAGGCACTAGAAGGAACAAAGACAGATTATCCATGGTGCTATTCCAAGGTAAATCCCAGCCCTTCGACCATTCTACCAGCAGGGCAGCAGCCACTAGAACTGCACTGATGCAACAGTGGGAAAGGGTAGTGGCTGAGCAGAGCAGACTTCTGGGCTTGGACATTCTCACATCCTTTTTAGGATGTGAGATCTGGGTTAGAGTAATGAAATGTTGTGGTTTACACACTCAAATCAGTCCTCTGCTGAACCATCAGTATCCACTACTGGTATGTACTAAGACAGGCACAGAGGAAGTGTTTAAAACCAGAAATGACCCCTACCTACCCACAGAGACACACACAGAGTCAGAATTTTTTAAAACATCTACAAATAATTTAACAGGTATGCTGCTCATCTTTGTCATGTTCTGTGCTGCTAAGTAGAAAGGGGTGAGATCTGCTTTCATATTTTGTGTATATTCCACAGAACTTAATTCCACCATGCCTTAGAGACCAAGGATAAACAAAGCCCTGGAATGAGATCTGAAGGTAACACTTTGTGTATGTGTTTGTGTTAACAATAGGGAACACACAGTATTTGTGCTTTACAACTCAGGCAACACAGAAGATCTGCATTTTTCTTTAAACAGTCTTCAGAAATTTAAGATGTGGGATACTCGGTGACTAAACTGCAGAATAGCACTACACAGACTGAAAAATGCCTTTCTCCAAAGAGTAGGAAGAGCTTTACACCCCTGCAAAAAAGGCAGGGGGAAGACAAGAGCTAACAGGGAAGGCACAGCAGAACTGTAAATGTCAGCATCAAATGAACAGGGAAATTCATTTAGTATCAGTGATGGCTTTTCAGCTAGTGGATCTGCTGCAGTAATTCAGTAGCCACAAACTCACAGAAACTCTCATTTAGTCTAGAAGTATCCTACTTTGCACACTTTGGGACAATTATTAGGCTGTATGGATGACTATGTAAGACACATCCAAATCAACAACAAGCACAAACTGCTTCTTTTGATTACACCCAGGACTGTGAAAAAGCATTCCTGAGCTGTGTTGTGGTTATTTTCTAGAAATGAATGGAAAAATCCTGCGTGAGACAGTAAGAGTCCATGTCAATTCTCTTGAGCTGCAATGTTGTTCTGTATCACTAAACACACCCACAAAAAACAGAACAAAAAATAAAAAAAAGCCTTACAGCATCTGCAACTAAAAGGGTTAGTAGCACCCAGGAAACTCGTCTCTCTGCCAATTACCTTTATTCCAGAGCCCTAATAGCCACAATTATTATGGCAGTTATCCACACAGCATTTTTTCATACCATCTTTCCAGTGGAAAGTAATTTCATTGTGGGAGTGAAAAAAACACTGGTCCTTTGGGCAGGGAAGAAATGAAGACTGCTCCACTGCTCAATTCCTTCTTACTGCTCTAAACTGCGTCGGGGAATTCCCTTTTCCCAACACCCATGGCAAACACTGCATCTGATCTTCCAGTAAAAAATTAGCTGCTACAAGAGCAACTGCAAAACCTGGGTACACCACACCCTAAATGAGGGAAAAGAATGGAGGTTGAAGCTTACTCCAGGTTAAGGAAGAGGCTACGTGTCTAGGAGGTGAACAGCATCAAACATGCACTGGAAGCAGGTAGCTCTCCTCCTCTGCTGGAGAGAAAAAAAGGGAGAGGGGGTATGAAAATCCTCTCCTCCCAAATTATGTTAAAGAGTTTGCAACATTCTCTACTCTCCGATCTCCATTATTTTATAATGTCTCAGACTAATGCAGAACACCAACCATTATTGTTTTTCTTTTACTGTGAAGTAGCTGCATTGGCAGACCAATGTAAATTTATTACCTACCTAACAATGGAAGTAAAACAGGATAGTTGTAAGGCATCACAAAGAGGTTTACACAGGTTAAAGTAGTGCTTGCTTTTAAATACCCAAACGGATGGCCAAGTTCGCTGTATTTTCCACTGCTACTCACAAATACCTGATAAAGAATGAGAGATATCACTGTATTAGAATAATATGAAGAATATTAAGCATGGGGCATTTCAAAATGAAAATCAGTCTGAATCCAGTTGCATTAAGACAGCAAATTATCAAGAACCGACGAGTTTAAAGTTGCACACATCAGGATGAGCACGCACTTGCATTCCCCACTCAAAAGATGCTGCGCATTCAGTGTACCACCCCCAGTCAGCGTGGAAATGCTCTTCACAGTACAAGTGTTTCAGTGAAACTACTTCACAATGGTGCTCCAGGTTTTTTGAAATTATTTAGAATAGGCTAGGGGACATCTGCTGAAGGTATGTTTAAAAACAATGTATTTGAAATTAGACTTCTGACTCAGAAAACTGCATTAATCAAATTTACAGCGCTGATAAAAGAAATCAAAAACTTTTAAAGCACAGAAATAAAGCAAAACAAATATTCAAGAAACATCTTTTAATTATGTCAAGTGTCAACATTCTTAACATTGACTTCTTGAGCTTGGAGGGTTTTTTTGGTAGGTGTATATATATATGGGGGTATTAACCTCAAAAAGCAATAGATGACCACGACTATTTCAACAGGACAAAAATGGTACACGTTCTTATTGGGACAGTCAACTCGCCTAACCAAAAAATAGTTATCCTGAAGAAAAGTTAACCTTGCTGTGAAAAGGAAGTGGTTTTCCTCTATTTTTTTAGAGTCTAAGGAACAGAGTTTGTTATGTGGTTTCTATGACAATGAGCCTATTTTTCCTAGTTCTTAAGGTTCTGATACGCAGCTGGGAGAAGAAAAGCAGTTTTTGAAAAAGAGCAGAATAAGTTTAATAATTCAGGCATATAATGTACCTATGAATGCTTAAAGGACAATTTTGGAATTAAGTTTATTACAAGTAGTTTCAGTTTTTCTTCTGAATGTGCATGCTATATTTCCAGTTGGGCTGCAATATTTATTAGGGAAACAGAAGCATGAAAGAGAGAGCTCCGAACCCATCTTTCCAGCTAAACTATCATACTACACAAACTCCTGGTCTACATAGTAAGCTCTTCTTTACAAGAACACCATTGAGAAGGGAATTACAGGCCTTATTTTGTAGAGGATGCAGAAACAACTCAGCCAAAAATGACAAAAGGAGCATGTAACAAAGCATTTCAGCAACAGAACTTTGACCCCTTGAAGGCCAATCTAGTCAACAAGATCAACAGCTTCCACTCAATTCCCATTAACAGTTTCAACCATCTAGTGGAAATTGTTTGTAGCTGTTGATTAGGTAACATGATTGAGATGAGAGCTGGGCTTTCCCTGTAAGCAAACAGAAGCCTACAGAGAATTTCAATTTAGCCAGAAATGGAACCTGCAGGACACACTTCTTAGCAAAATGAGGTGGACCTAGAAACAGAATTAAATGACATTACAAAGCCTGCAGAGGGAACACTCATTCTGACTTCCAATAATTCTGTTAGAAAGGAGGTAACTGAAACCTTGACACATTTATTCTCATCAACTGCAGAGTCTGTAACCAGACCCCAATTCTCCAGGCTGACAAAGACTAAAATACCTTAGGATGCCCATTACATTTCTAGAATCATATAAAAGGCAAGTACCTGCCAGCAGGTATGAGGAGACTTTCGTTCCAAGATGTACTGTGTTAAGGGTGAAGGCTCAAGCTCATACTTGTCAAAAGGAAGCTTGTCTATTACCATTGGCTCACAATCAACACAGGAGAACCTCACAATAGGGTGAGCTGTGCGCGGAGGCTAAAAGGAAGAGGAAAAAATGTATCAACTGTCTAGTATTTATGGTAAATAAATCAATTCTCTTAAAAAGATTTAATTTACCATTCTATAGGCTTAAACTCTCAGATTCTACAAATTCCTTTGAAAGAGAAAAAGATACAAGCTCTCATATAAGAATATACATTAAAATATACATTAAAATACAGATTAATTCTCTAACAACAACAAAAAAAAGCCACACACACATATACATCCCACCAAGAGAAAAACATTAAGATTCAACTATTTCTCTTGCTATTTAAAAGCTTCCATACCAATCAACCTATAGTATCACAGACAGGTTTAAAGAAAAAAAAATAACTCTGCTTCCCAGCTTCATGTTCAGAGGACTGCAGATGTGAAACTGTGCTCACTTCACTGAGGGTATCTCAAGATATTCCCTGCCAAATCTGGTTTGGTTTGGTTTTTTTTTTTCCCCTCTTGAGTCTTGAAGGGTGGGGAACAGTACCTTGACCACTTGCAAAGTACAGAAATAGAACACGCCTAACAAGAGAGACATCTTTAGAAGGCTAGTAAGACATGTCAAATGTATGATCATTTCAGTAAGGAGGAATGAATGCTGGTTCTCCCTCATTTTCTGTATGGGGTCAACTCTTCTGTTTCAGTTTTAATTCTTCCTGCTAATGAAAGAAGAGTCCATACATGAAGAATACCAAGCAGAGAAAATATGGCTGACCTTCTATCAAAACCAAATACTCTTTTTTCCACATAAACACATTTTATAAAGCTTTGATTAAAATCTAATAGGCTCGCTATGATTTGTGGTATGTGAAGTAATTTATAGTTAAATTTTATAATCTTTTAAAAAACATTTACCAAATTAAGTAATCATATACATGAAAGTACACTTTCCAAATGCTAAAAATATCACTGCATACAGTATCTACATTAGATGATACCATTCTGTGTTAAAAATAGTTTTAATTACCCTTTTAAAGCAAAGTCAGATCCCATTAGTAAATAGAGAAAGTAAAAAACTACTGTAGTGTTCATTTTCAGTCTGTTTAATTAGCTGTAGAATTTTTTTTTTTTTTCAGCTCTTATTTTACTTACCAGTGTTGGTGAATTCTGATCAGGCCAAAAAGATTCTGGGATTGGCCAATGCCCAACAGGAACACCCGTTTTAGGGTTAGGCCGTACATAAATGAGCTTATGACAACTATGCCACGGTTGAGAAGCAAATGAATTGATGGGCCTGGATGAATCAACAAGTCCATCTAAAATTTAAACAAAGCAAAATAACAAAAAAGAAAATAAAAAGCTACATGCATGCATTTGTCTCCCAGCAAAATTTTTCTGCATTAGCAACCTATAAGATGTTTTATTACAATTGTTTCAAAGACATATAGATCTTTATATCAGTGGTTGAAAAAAAAACCCTACACATCAAAATGTAAAATACCAAAAATACCATCACCTGAGAAACAGTAACATTTGCCCACATGCACCCTACCTGCTCCTGTGGCATAGCCATTAGGTAATTAGTGCAGCGAGGCATATTCACATACTGTGGAAAATGGTATTTGCTTAAGCTTAGTACTTTACATAGATCTGACAGGCAACAGCAACCCTGTTGGCTTTAGTTCTGCTGCACCTGCAAAGATTGGTAATTTACAGTTTTTCTAGTTGGGATGCAAAGCTCGCTGACTGACACTGCCACCAGTGAAAACTGAAAGTGGAGAAAAGTTTTATGGAAAAGTTTGATTTATCTTGCTGCAGTAGCTTTTGTCACGTTTTTAATTAGTAAGAATTCACAGACCCCACTTGTCTACCAGAAAGACCAGTGTCCTCCACCAGTCCACTGCAGTGTACAAGCACAGACTCCACATCGAGGACAAAAAAGTTTGCAGCAGCACAGAATTTCAGCATTACCTTTCAAAGATTGCTCTTCAAACAAATGGCACAGCAGAGATCACCCATTTAAAGAACTGTCTTCGTTTTAAAAGCATTTTACACTATTTTCCCTGCATTAGACAGCTGGCCAATAATACTGTGCAAAATCCACCTTTCAGATACCTATCACTTTGGCTTCTCTGTATTATATACACACTGGTTTTTATAGCTTTGGTAAATCCCATCACATTTCTCTCTAGTTTGGGACTTTCTCAATTCATGTTAAGATTCATATCCACAGTGCATCAACATTTAAGTAAAAAAAGTCAACTAATTTCACCAGCCTTTTTGCCACACCGGAGAACATTTGGTCCAAAAGAGACACAGGAATTTGCTGAGCTGTTGTCCTGCACAGCATTATAGGAAAGCTTTCCAATAAAATGACATTTAAGTAAGCAAAAGGAGAAAAAAAAAATAAATAAATACAGCAAGAAAAAGGTGATTCAAAAATGAAAGCAGGAATAAAGCTGGCTATGTTAGGATGCTAAAAGCTACTTAAGTTTCTGACATTCCAGGAACGTCCTCCTTTTGTAAATATAAACCGGTCAGATCTTGCTCCTTCCTTTCAGCCACGAATTTCTGAAAATTTAAAAAACTGCTCCACATCAAGAGTGTGTTTTCCTCTTGCCTGTTACACACTTCACTTGCAGCTAGAAAAATAATTCCTTGTTCTTTGCACAGTTTTTCACTTGCAGCTACGAACATTCCACTGAATTGTGTTGCGATTCACTGTGTTGTGATCAACCAGCAGAATGAAAACGTCTGGCAAATTAAGCACTGAGATTACTTTAGATGTGTTCAAGTGTTTAAACACACTACTCGTGGATTTGATTATTTTACAACCAAGTCTGGATTCCATTATTTTAAAACTAAGTTTAACAGCACTGTAATTTCAACTTTGCTACTTCCTGCAAATATTCACTTTTCTCTGCCCCCAAAAAAGAGGTGAGAAAAGGGTGCCAGGAGACCTAGCCAGGCAGGTAGGTAGTCCATACAAATATGTGCAAATGCAGCACTATTTAACTTAACCGAGGACTAAACTACCACTTGTGAAAATGTAACAGAGACAAGACTACACAAACAGACATACAACTACACATCCATTATGTGGCCCATCCAAAAGCACAGCCATTATGATTAAAGAGATACCAGAGCTCTATCACTAAGGCATGAAAGCTTTACAGCTCAACTGCTTTTTTAGAATGTATTAGGCATCCGATGCATCCTGTACACTGCAGCAAAAAGCTGGTGGGAAAAGACATTGAAGAACCTTAAGGGCATTTGCATACACAGAAAACGTTTCTTCTTGAACATCAGGGGAGAAAAAAATAAAACCAAACAACAAAACAACAGTTACTATACCTTCTCCAATAGGAGCTGGATCTGGTCCTGACTTTTCAAAGTTAATAACAACTCCACTTTGGACTTTTTGCACTAGAGATTCTAAACATTGATTCAACATTCTTTGTGTCCGAACGCAGTAAGAACGACCTATGCAAGAGATAAATTACACAGGGAAAATACAAAATCAAGTTTTGAGTAATCTTCAGTAAGATGTTTTATTACATGAAGTCACACTGCCAAGGCCTTCTTCAGTTTTACACAAAGTAATAGCCACAAACTTTGTACAAGCCTATGTAAAAGGCAAAATACTTTTAAGATGCAATACAACCAAGGCAATAAAAACCAACCTGCTGAGCTTTCACTCATTAATAAGAGGCCCTTAAGAGTAACTCAGGTTAGTCTGAAGCCAAGTTTATGAATGCCCTTAAGAACTTCTGATTCCACCAAGTCTATGTAATCTATCTGCTTTTGTCTACCCAAACCTTACCAATTCCCATACACTCCCAAACTTCCCCTCCCGGAATAACAAATCTCACAACTGAGCAAAGCCAACCTCTGGAAGGACAAAAGGACAATCTAAGACATTTTCCAATCCCTCCTACTGGTGCATTAAGAAAATTCTCTCACATCTAGAAGATCTGAAATAGGAATATAGTTTTAAAGTTCTCCTATGTTACTGGAAACCAAGCTCAAAACACACCACACAGATTCATGGACACCAAGTAATGGAGATGGAGAAAACAGCAAGAGGTGAAGTTGCATCAAAGGAAAATAAATACCTTTAATACCAAACTTAAACCAAAGCAAAGTAACACCCAGTTACCTCCTGTAACTTCACACATCTGTGTGATAGCAGATTCATCAGTAGGCACACTCCCAAGCTGCTCTGGTTCAGCAGATGCAGCTCCTGGCAAACGCAGCACTAGAGCAAACAGCCTTTGATCCCAACGGAATGGTTCTTTGGTTAGCTCACTTCCAGGCAAAGGAGAATTCAAAGGAAGATGAAGCTGGTAAAGAAAGATTCAAGAATATTTTCAAGTACTTGACAAACTAATGCTCAAATTTATTCTTTACTCTGTAAAGGACCCTGTTTATCGCCTACCCACTAAATTATCTGAACTTATAGTCTGGAAACCCACGTGAACTATTAATTTAGTAGCTGTGCAATAACAGCATAGTCAGTTTCTCTTCTCTTCATTATAAAACAGGTTGATGAAGCAGAATTACTATTAGCAGGAAAAGAATCAATATTAATCTCAGCATAGCACCAACTTGCAAGATTGTAACTTGTAAGAATTTAATGTAAGTTTACCTCCTCTTGAACTCCAGCTGTATTTGTCAGTTTATTTCCATCTGTGATGGTAATCAAAATAGATGGCTCCAAAAAGAATGGATTCCTTCCCTGGATACAAAAACACAGGAATGCCAAGAGTAACCTTGATACTCAGTTATAGGCTTATATTTTTATCATTAGAAAATATACATCTTACTGTTTATTATGTTATTTATGAGCAATCTTCCAAAAATAATCCTGTAATTTTCTTTCAGTAGGTGTAGAGCCATGAGGAATTACTCAAGACACGCTACTCTGTGCACTCACATGCACACCCTAAAGAGGTTTAGAATCACTAGTCTTTTTCCTCCAGTAAGTGTACAAGACCCATTTAGCCCGCAAAAGACATATATTAATTGGTAATAATACAGAAAACTCAAGAGTTTCATGATGACAGTGGGTCAAAAAACAGAGTATTTTTACCTGAACCCTTCAATTGTGAAAAGAAGTCAGGGCATTAACTACAGATAAAATAAAACTGCAAAGCAGATTTTGCTGCCATTCAGTTTATATATGCCCATATAGCAACTGTGTACCTACAGCCAGGGTCACTTATACTACTGCTTTCCTGGGAGGTCAGTAAGGAAAAAAGTATAAGTATATTCCAGGGTATGGTCAGTAGATATAATAAGAAAGAAAGACCAAAAAAAAAGCCCCAAAACAACCAAAGAACCAAAAAAACCAGCAAAAATACCCAGTTCCCAGGTCAAGTTTTAACACAGAGCTATCCAGTATCTTTACAAAAAAAAGTGAAGTGGAAACACAAGCATGAACCACCAAAATGCCTCCCACACTGTAAAAATAATATAAAATAAAATAACCACAGAAAAATAAAACAGTTGGAATGCTATGTAGAGATTTGTTACCTGTCCATAGTTGTCTATTCCAGACACTAATCTATTAAGATTTAACAAGTCAAACGATGACCTGAGTGCCTGACCAAGGGTTGTTAGTCCTGAAGCCTGAAGATTTTTCAGTTCATTCATAAACGTCGCGTGGTTTTCCTTCCATCCAGCCTATTACATAAAACACAAAACTTTTCAGTTATTTTAACAACAAAGTGCAGTCAACTGTAAGTTGTTGTTTATCTCCCCACCAAAACTTAGGTTATATAACTGATTAATGGATACAGTGCATTATTTACATGCTACATAAACCTAATCCATGTATGGACAACCTGATGTGCAACATGACTCACAAAATACACACACTGTCAAGCATTTGAAAAAATTTGTAAAAACCCAGCTCTTCCCATGAAAACTGTGGTAGAGGTGATGCTATTAACAGAGGTATTTGGATTTATCATGTGTTTTATTAGAAGAAACTTAAATTTGGAAATCAGCAATGCAGCTGCCAAAGTAATAGCACTGATAAAACAAAGACAGAGGCAGCATAATGTTGCTGCTGCTTCTGTCATACACCCATCCCCCTTTCATCTGGAAGGAAAGAAAGGATACATATGCAACATGTACTAATGCAGGAGTTAAAAAATCTAACAACTGCAGTTATCAAGCAAAAAAGATAAAGAACCAGTAACAGTGACTGCCATTTTTGCTCCTAGTCACACCCACCCCATTCCACAACTTCCCCAAGTAGGAAGCACACAAGCATATTAAAAAAAAAAATCCTAATCATCTATTTTGAATTTATTACACAACTCTCACTCAACTTTTCCATTTTTCTTCTATTTGCTCCACATAACCCCCTCCTGGCTCATTTCAGGCCTTTTAACAGAGTATCAAGCATCCTCTGTCACTTCTGCATTACAAAACCCCTGCCTTTCTCCCACCTTGCTATTTCAGCTGCCAGCCCTCTAACTACAACTCTTCTGTCCCCACTTCCCAGCATAAAACTTTCTATGGAGTTGCAAACACTCCATGTAACACAGAACTGAATCATTGTTTAGAGTGTCTCAGTATCACAGCTGGAAATTGTGGAGGTCATGGAAGAAGCTGTTATTGCTGACAACGCCTGCAGAACATTGGAAGGAACAGCAAAAACTGATGAGGATGGATCAGTCTACCAAGCAGTCTGGATGCCATGGCAAGCAGAGCGTTAGCACCAGTTGTGATTCATGTACCCTTCTCTTAAAATGTGGTATGTTGCAGAGTTCAGAAGGTACTTTAGAAAACACAAGTTCACAGGGAACTGGTGCAGGATTTAAGCTGCCTCTGCTGAAACAGCAAACCTAGAAAACCCCAGATATTTACACAATTATCAGCCTTGCTAGCACATCTTTACTCTCAAACCACTCTTGCAGTAAGCAAGCAGTTACCCACTCAGGCTGACTATCATCTGGCACCAGAGACATTCCTGTGCTCCACAAGGAATTTTAGTTAGGCAGACAGAGAGAATCATTCCAGACAGTCTGCCTTTTTCCTGGGACAACCTCTGAGTAGGTTCTCTCCTCCTCAATGCACTGGGCTCAGCATCAATCACCTGCTGACTACGCCATGCTGTGCAAGAACCTGAAAGGACAGGATTTTCTTGGGCTTTTAAAGCAGCTACATATCCACTGCCAATCTCTAGCACCTACTGTGGGCTGCAGAGAGGGTCACAGGATTGAGAAGTTTAGAGCTATAAACAAATACAAGGATGGAGTAGAAAGACATGAGATGATCAATGCCTCTGCTGAGCTCTCAGGCCTGAACTAGAAGGACTTCTTTTCAAAATAATGAGTTATCAAAAAACAGGTTTTGATTAATTTTAGCTCCCTTGAACGACTTCTTCAAACTTTAGAGGAGAGAGAGATAAGGGAGCAGGGATGGGGGGGGAGAAAGAGAGATCTGCAATGGGGCAGAGAGAGCAGATTTTAAGCAGGACTGGCCCAGCTTTATCATCACACTGCACTTGAAGCTCAAAGCAACAGAGTAGTTTGATCAGCTAGGTAATTCTCAATAAAACACCATCAACACCCCCTCACAACCGCAGCTAGCAAAACAGAGCATCTCACCAGCTGAGCCACAACAACTCCCCACATCTGCTCTCAGCCCAAGGCAAGAAAAAAGCACAAACACAGGGTCACTGCTTTGGAGTAGGAATGACATAGTTAATGATCTTTTTCAGATTAGAAGAACACCAAATCACAATAGATGATTTGTGCTATCCTAAAAAAGTTTGCCTTGAAACAATTTAAAGTGAATAACAAAAAAATTCTTTTTGTATTAATTCTATGAACCCTTAGATATAGGTGAAACAGCTTCATTTTGTCTGGTAAAAGCACCTATCAGATTAGTCCAGCTTCTTGGTGATGAGCTGGGCTGTAGTTCAGAAAGTGTTTTCACAGAATGGTTTGCATTGAAAGGGATCTTAAGGATCATCTAGTTCCAACCCCCCCACCATGGGCAGGGACACCTTCCACTAGATCACACTGCTCAAAGAAAAATCCAGCCTGGCCTTGAACACTTCCAGGGAGGAGGAATCTGCAACTCTGGGCAACCTGTTCCCGTGTCTCACCACCCTCAGAGTAAAGAATTTCTTCCTAGTATCTAATATCAATCTACCCTCTTTCAGTTTAAAGCCATTACCCCTCATCCTATCACTACACTCCCTAACAGAGGGTCCCCTATTTCCTGCAGGTCCTCTTTTAAGTACTGAAAGGCTGCAATACCGTCTAGCCAGAGCCTTTCTTTCCTTCTCCAGGCTGAACAACCCCAACTCTCTCAGCCTGTCCCCATAGGAGAGGTTCTCCAGCCCCCTGATGATCTCTCACAGCCCTGCCTCTGGACCTGCTCCAGCCGGTCCATGTCCTTATTACTCTGGGGACCCCAGAGCTGGCTGCAGTACTCCAGGTGGGGTCTCACCAAGTGGAATAGAGCAGCAGAATCACCTCCCTCAACCTGCTGGTCACAGTCCTTGTGATGCAGCCCAGGATACAACTGGCTTTCTGGGCAGGGAGTGCCCAGCAGTGTTTTCCAGTAAAGACCACTGCTGCTGGAGTTACTGTGCTGCAGAAGCACACGGGGGAAAGGGGGTGATGAAACATTTACAAAGGCAACACCCTTCTTACCCTGTGACTTTTGATTTGAACTCTAATGAATTTAGTTTTCCTGAACAAAATAAACAGTAACAATCTTCACTGATATTTGGAGATTCTGTTCTTCTCCTTTTCTGAAAGCATTCACTTGGCTTCCAGCTCCTACTGTGTTTGATCTGCTGCAGTCTGTGGTCAACGGCCTGCAAAATATGCTGCCATTTTCCCCCGTGCAGAGACAAGTAAGCTGAAGGCCCAGGGAGCAGCTGATCACCCCTGGTTTGCCTTCAAAGAAAATTATTTCATCTTACAGACTCTCATAGGATCTTTAAAGATAAAGCTCAGGAGAGCTGCACCTTTTAAATAAACAAAATACTCAAGAACTTCTCATTAAGTGAACAAGGGCAGCAAATGTATTTCCTAATTCCATATCCAGTTTTAAATAAAGGTCTGATTAGGTAAGTGTGCTACATTCTCTAGCTTATCCTCAAACAAGCTTTCTGAATCAAACACACCAAAATTAATGACAAGAAGCTCTACTTCCAAAAAGTGTTTTTTTTTTTCCAGAAAGACTCTACAGCCAATGTATATAACTAAACATGTATTTCAGGGACAGAAACTAAAGCCCCAAAGAGCTCTGTATAGTCTCCTCTCCATATATATATCGTTCTTATGGCAAAACAGTCAAGTACAGAGCATATGCATAACGAGATCAACAAAGCACTCTGAGGTGATTAAATAATAATCTTTCCTAAATTCAAAATACTGCCACTAATGCTGCTTAGAAAAAACACACTGCTTTTATGTAGCACTACTTCCATTTCCCAGCAGAAACACTAATGACCAAAAAACTCCCACCAACCAAGAAAAACGCACCAAAACCCCACAATCTTAGAGGACCAAACACAAAAATATTCTACAAAGAAGGCAGAGCTAGGTATTAATTATTTCAGTTGTTTGTAAACCAATTATAAATGAGCAAGTAACTTCTGCAATATTACATTCCAACCTGAATCACTCTTATGCCCAGAATTTATTCATATCAAATCTGAGCAGCCTTTGTCTTGCCACCACATTACCAGCTTCTTTGATAATTTATATAAGCAAATTATTTTAGCCTGTATAAATGTACCAAAAGATTTTCAAAAGATATCTGGAGGGAAAAAAAAAAAAACAAACCACAAAACCAAAACCGAAGTAGTATAAGCAAAAATTTCATCCTGTTTGCTTATGCCAAGGACTGGCAAAATGCAGTGTCATTTAGCCTTCTGCATTGACAACAGCAAGCTTTGGACACCATCCTGTGAAACCCTGAGATCTGGAAGCAGCATGCCACCTTCCAGCTCCCGGCTTCGGCCTCTGCAAGCTGTAAAAAATAGTGTACTTAAAAAGTGCCGTTTTTTTTTCTGGCAACTTATTTTTCAGAGAAATCCTGCTCTATTTTGCCATATAGCTCTAGAAGCATTTCAGCTGCTTCAAGAGGCAAGTATGGTAAAAATTGCTTTTTTCAGCTGTAGACGGACACAGATTATCTAGAATTCAAACATCAAGTTTAAAAACCTAGTGAAGAGGAGAAGGTTTTGTTTTCCCCAGACAGAACCAGGACTAACTGAACATCATAAGTAACAGTGTTGAGCAGCAAAAGAAAAGCCTCACTCAGAATCAGTAGCTTGAAAAGATCTTCAAGGTATCAGAGAAACAAGAGAAGCAGATTTCAGCTGCAAGAGGAAGTGAAGATCTTCTAAAATGCTTTGGACAGGGAAGCCACTACCTTTTTCACACACAAGAGAGCAATATGAGAGTACAAGCAAAACATTACTAACTTTAGAATATGGGTAACACTTAAGTGTGGTAATCTCAGCTACACTAGCTTACCTGTCATATTTACTGGCTTCACTGCACTGGTGGGATGCTTAGGGGGGCAATTTGTTCATTTTTTAAACAGTACAACATTTTTGGGCAGCATGGTTGTTTCCAACTCTAAGCACAGCACAGTCAGCCTACATGGGCAGATGCTGACGTTGGGCATTAGAATGTAAGAGTTCCAGGTCCAAAGTAGTTTCTCCCCCTTTTACCCACTCCGTGAAATCCAGGGAGCTGTTCTTTTGAGGCTGCAAGTCTTCATCTTTAGTGCTTTTATAGGCAATGCCAAAAGACAGAACAGTAGAGTTTATTGTTCACTGGATTGCTTTCAGATCTGATTCAAAAACTATAACTTTACTAAAAATAATCTTCCAAGAAGACAATGTGCAGTCTAGCATGCCAATCACAACAGTCTGTGTTACAGTACTCAATATTTATTTAAACATGCAGATTTTTAGAGTTCTACTTATCTCTCCCTAGAAAGAATTGGATTTTTGGTATTACAACTTGTTTAAAGTATTTAAGTTTCTTGATATTTCAAGCTATTATTAAATGCACTATCTTAGGAATACCAAGACTAGTGCCTCTGGCAGGGTAGGTTGTCAATGACATCCATGTGGAAAACAGTAAGGTAAGAAAAAAATCCACCTGTTGAAATCTGAAGCTGCTCCTGCTATGGAATTTCCAAGTGCTGTGTGAGGAAAGTGAAACCAGCAAAGCATTTTACCTTCCAAATCATTAGAATGGGTAATCTTTACATTACCATTCTGTTCACTGGTAACTCTACACACGATCACCACCCAAACCTGTGCATGTGTGTGTGAGAAGCAAGTAGATGTTTCTTTTCTAGAGAACTGAAGTGTCTTTTGGCCCTCCTATAGCACCAGAGGCTGCTTCTCAAATGCCAAATTATTTCCACCTCTTCGTAATCTCCTGCACACAAGCCCAGCATCCCTCCATGGGTTCTGCAACAGGGCCTACCCTTCTGTGTGACCTAGAACTTCCCTGCCTCAGCTTCAGCACCTTCTGCACAGGAATTCTAGCAAACACTAGACTATCTTGGTCAGCCCAGTTTTGCTATGACAAAACTTGGCAAAGAGGGAGAGGAGGAGAAGTCCCAATACCGCAGAGTCTCCCTGCCCTGAGAGCAGAGTCCTGCTGCTTGCTGGTACAGAAGTGTCACTGCCCATGCTACCTCCATGGTTTATTGATGTTCAGAGATTTACTATTTCAGATTAATGTACAGCAGAATTAGTCACTATGCTATAAACAGTGTGTACTGGGGGCGGGGGGGGGGTAACCTTTAGAATTCCTAAAAATAAGTCAACATCACACACTAATTTCACCCTCTCACATTTGTCTGGGCTGTGCAAATGGGGCAGAAGGAATAGCTTGAAGAGACACAAACACTGACCCCCTTCCAAATATGTATGAATGCCATTTTTTAGACAACGAAGCTCTCGGGTTCTGTCTATACCTTGGCTGCAGAATTACACTTCTCTCATTTCAGTATCTGTGCTCTCCAGTTACTTTTATGCAACCTAGCAGTCCTGTCACTGCTCGGCATCAAACAGCCCTCAGTAAAAATACTCAAGATCAATTCTTTTTTTTTTCTTGGCGCAGGATAGCATCACAACACCCACCTCTGAGACAGGAGATTAGCATACCTCCAGCACAGAATGATACTGGCACACAGGCCTGAAATCAGCTTAGCATCAGGGTAGTGCTGAACACAATGAGCCAGCTTGGATTCAAGATATACTGCCCTGGATTCGGAGGACTACTGAATGCCGGTGGAGGTCCATCAGCAGATCTTACTGGTCTGATGCAAAGCTTGTAGGAAGAGAAGGAAGGTTTCAAAGGACCAAGCCAGTTGTGCACAACTGCTATTGTTGTGTTAGGCTAACACAATGATGTAAATAATTTCTATTTCTAACTTTATTCCCTACTCTTCCAGTCTCCCCTTGCCTTAGATAAAGGTTTGAAACGCAAACAGCTGCTACCTCCATCCTTTGCTGGAAGAAAGTAAGACTATAGGGCAAAAATGGATGGAAAGACAAACACACCTTGGCTAGCAAGCCAGAGGAGCCTGTGTTCAGCTTTTCACATAAAAATCTGGTTCTGCAAAGCAGAACAGGGAAGAGAGTTTGAGGGTAGTACTTAACGGCCTTACTGCAAGCACAGGGAAACAAGCCCTGGTGACTCAAGCAGGTCTACGCTGCTGTTCACTAGGAGACCAGCCTGACAACAAACCTTTCCAGTTCTCATTGGAGGAGTATTTTAATGGATAGTAAATTCACAGGTTTAAAATACTTCCTCAATAAGCCCACAGAGCATTCGAGTACAGTGAAGAGTCTAGAAGAGCATCCATCACTTGGTCCTCCTTACATTAGAGCTAGTGAGCAAGAGGTTAGTGTTTGAAGGCTAAAGTGTTGTGCAGAGTAAGTGAATGGTTTCCTTCTGTTATTTCTGCTCATTCAAACAGAAACCTTGTGGTCAAGCAATTTTTTAAATCCACAGTGGACATTTAAAAAAATTAACACACCACACATGTGCTCCAAGTCCCAGTCAAATAAAAAGTCACAGAAGTTTTAATATAGCTAAAACATCTCCAAGAGGACAAAGAAGCATAAACGGCTTTAATACATCTTTAGAAAAATACATTTTCAAAAGACACAGGAGTAGATGATTCCTTTAATCCCACACAGCTGAGATATTTTGACATCAGATTTCCACCAGACAGCTGTCATTTTACTTGTCACCATCCATTTCTAAGCACCACAATTCTCCCCTTTTCTCTAGCTCTGGCACAGACTACGTACCTTGATAACAAACACAGTCTCTCCTCTCCTCACCCCAATTATTTTTTCCTACATAACTGGAGACAGCTTTACTGCAAGGAAGAATGTGTCACACACTGGCTACCTTTAGACCAGCAAACAGTGCAGCTCAAACAAGGCAGCTCTTCCTAAGGAGATGACACCACACTACCGCATTTCAGAGGTTTCACTTTGGAATAGCTGTCCTGTAGGTACAGTCCTCCTGTGGGCCCCTCAGTGGCTGGGGTGCATCTTCCAGCTTTATTTCATTTGAAAGCAATCCAGTTCTTGCACTCCAAGGCAGGTCTGCAATGTGACTTGAGGTGCACAGGAGAGCCTCTTAACTGCAGATTTCTAAGCTGAACTCTCCTGCAGGTACACCAATCACAGACCAATTCCTTTACAAAATAGACTACACCAGTTTGTTTCCTAAAGCATGTATTAGTGAGTCTATGTGAACAAGATGAGAACTGCATTCTAGTGATATCTAACTGTTATTGACAGGCAGTTATTTACATAGAAAAAAAAGTATTTCTTCATGTTATCCCAAAAGAAAGTTTTTAAAAACCCCATCACCTGAGTGATTAAGCTCAAACAACATCATGTTAAAGGTCTTTTCCAACCTTGATGATTCCATGTGGTTCACTGTCCTCTTAGGATGACTCCAGTATTACATAAGATATAGAAATGCTTCTCCATGAAAAACTTCCAAGATGTTTATGTAAGAACTTAGATTAATCTAAGTGTAGTATCCATGGAAAACACTAATGGAGAGACTCTTAAGCTCCAGTTACAAAACAAGTACCAGAGCCTTCTGTTACTGTTGGCATTTAAAGAGAAGCAGGACCTTCACCTGTTAGAAGTGTCAAACAGAGATGCTCAGAGGTGAAACTATACTTGGAATCAAGTGATAATAATACTAATCAATGCAAAGAAAACCAACCAAAAAAAAAAAAGCACACACAAAAAACCCACCCCTGTGCTACCTTTTTATTTATTACCTGCTGCTCCTGCTTTAACCTGTCTCTGGATTTAGGTTTTTGGTCAACAATATTTCATGTGTTTTGACAGCTACACTCACCACACTTGTTGCTGCAAAAGCATGAAAGGACTACATGTGAAGAAAGGGAAGTATAAATACCAGAGAGATCATGGTATCACCCTGTTTCAAAAAACATTCTTATTGAAATAGAAACATTATCCAGTTAAGAACAGCTGTATTTCTGAGAAAACTCAATAAGCTAGGAGATTTCCACACAGAACTGAACCAGACCAAGCTACATTTCACATAACAGCTTAACAGAGAACACAGACATACTTATACAGTTTGCAGCTCTAGTACAGTAAGCAAAATGAGAAGCAATGTGCTTGTGTTAGCAGCACAGTAGTCACTTAGAAATACCATTATAGGTGCAGCTAAAACCAAACGATTTCATAGAGAGGGCAACAGCTGAAACATGGAGGTTTCAGTAAAAAAAAAAAAAGCATTTACCCACAGTGCCCCTTGCTCTTCCAGCCTATCAAATGTGCTCTCAGTGTCAGCCAGCCCCCAGCTCTGTCCTCCTTGCCCCTTCCTACTCCCAGCATGCTTGGAAAAGTCAGAAGGAATACAGGCAATAGCTAATTGGTTACAGAGTGTGCGCTATTAGCACAAGGGATTCTTCATGGTATATTTTTGGGAATGAAGTGGAAAAGAATTACTGATGATCCTCTGGCTTCACAGCCCAGAGCTGAGACAACACAGCATGAACCACACATTTTAAGAATTGCCACATTCCTCTCTGATCCCTTCCAAAAGCACATCACAGAACTAGTGCTGCAAACCAAAGTGCTACATGTGTTGCAAGTTTACTTTGAATCTCAAGAAGGTAACAAATCTCAAGGGGGTCACCTAATCAAGAAATTTCCTCAATTTATGTCTGAAATGCTATCCAAGGCACTGCTGGGGGAGGGGAAAAAAACCCAACTTTAGTCCATAATTACAATTCATATACTCATTGAAGGAACACAAATTGAGAAGCTTCAACTAAACAGCCTAGCAAACATCAACTGCACCTGCAAGTCTGATACAGAAAAAGATACATCAGTGGAGTTGGTAGCATTGTTAGGGTCAGTTTTTTATTGTAGAGGAGGGTAAGTCACAGCTTTCCTCCAGAATCAGTTCAAAAGGGACTCAGCTTCAAGCTCTTTGGTAACTGGAGGTATTCAATGCCTGGCTCTACCTTGCAGCACCCTGAACGCATTCTGTGATGCCAAGAACCTGGCTGGCCTAAGACCATTCCACTGAGTCACCAGGGCTTGCAGGCTGCCTGCCTGGCAGCAGGAGGCCAGGCCCTGCTCCAGCCCAGGGCACCCACCACGTCCCCAGCCTGCGAGCGAGGGCACCATCAGGACAGGACGCCTGGCAGCAGCTAAAAGCACTGAGTGTTCTGGCTCAACAGATGCAGATTTTCCCACAAAGCAGAGTTTAACTTTTCTTTCACCCCCCAAAAAACCTACTAGGTCTACTGCTAACATGCTATGAAGGCCAATACTAATGCATTATTCTCACTTTTAAGCAGAGCATAGCAACACCAGCTTAACCACACTGTAGATCTTTGTTTTCAGTCAAATCAGTCATTCAACAACATCCATCTGATGAAAATATAAGAGTTTAAAAGCATCTCAGAATACACAGCCAAATCAACCATCATCTTCACCTTTAAAAAGCAAAAATAAGGAGTTCTGAAGTGTTGATTTTTTAGCCTAGAATAACATTTAATGCACCTAGTGCTGCTTTTCCTGGAGAGTTTGCATAGGAGCCCAAGCAAAGAATCACAGTAGCTGGGTGAAATGTGAGACCTTTAGTTAGAAAATAAGAGGCAAAAAAAACCCCACCAAGCTATTTAGAAGAAAACAAGGCTCTGGTTTTATTTATCTGGTAATAAGTAGCTCAAGTTTCAGAGATACTTGTAAATGCCAGATCTTACACCAAAAGAAATCTTTTCTTTCAAATACTCTGAAGAGTGAATACACAGATCAATACAAATCTATGGGCAACCACAGACTCTGATCAGCACAATAATCAACTCAACACAAGAATGCACTTTTTCCTTGGCACCTCACTAAAACCTTAACCCTAGAACACGCTGCTTAGAGCTGAAGTTGATTACTATACACTTTTTTTCTGATTATTCTAAAATTAGCAAGAAAAATGCAAAGCAAAAGATTCCTTTAATTTACTACCTGCTCTACTTTTTTTTTTTTTTTGGGGGGGGGGGGAATAAACACACGAGTGTTAAACATTAAGTGCTACACTGCAAGAATAAAGTCTAAGCAGCAAGAAAAAGAATTCCAAAACTCTAAATCTTGTGTGAGTGAATTACTTATTTTGTAGCCTATGCTATTAAGTAAAATCAGGAATACAGGTATTCAAACTATAGAAAGTCAAGAAGAGAATCACTAAAGACTGGAGACATCCAGAATCTTCCCTTGGACTCATGCTGCTCTCCCCTCCAAAAGCACTGATCTCCAGAATACAAGTCATACGGTACAGAAGCTACTTTTTTCCATTTGATTCCAACAGTCTGAAGTATGAAAACACTATAGGAGACATGACTAAGTCCTGTCTCTTCTTGTTCACAATGAGCTCAGAACACCATTTTTGTACCATTGCTGCAACAGTTGTTTCCAGCAAGCTATTCTGAAAAATATGCAAGGGTGAACACTGTAGAAGAGTCTACAACCTTAATTACTTTTTTCTATTGCTACAGTTTGAGATAATCAGCATTTTATACCATATTAGTTTTTTAGAAAGTAAAAAAACACAGCTATTTTCAAGATATCACAGAAGTACTGTGTGATATATTTGGTATATTTTTAACTACACCACAAAGGCAGGTTACAAGGCCTCTGCCTTCTTCTATAAATACCAACGAGAAATAAATGTTTTAAACAACCTCACACATGAAACTCAGATGCTAACAGCACAAAAGGGGAGGAGGCAGCCAATGAAGACTACACATGGCAGGAGCCATCAGCTGCACAAAGCACCTTCCTTCTTGGAGACCATCTCACTACAAAAATACAACTAGGGAGATCCAACTCAACTGCTTAATTCCACATTTTAAGCTTCTATTTTTAAAATAAAAGTGACCTTTGCACTGAGGATGAGTTAAGCCTCTTAGTGCAAATATATCTACTTTTGTCTAGTTTATCCTGTAGTCTTTAAGGGCTTACATCTTTGAATGTGTCCAAGATCAAATAAAGAACCAAATAAAAAGATGAAAAAAAAAATTGCTACAATGGCTATGAACAACAGATGTTGGTTTCCATTCAAGGCCTCTGGTATCTCATCAATAGTACAAAGCAGCAACACACTTCAGATGAAAAAGCAGGCTTTTAGTTTGGAGATTCCTGTAGAAACAGAAACAGTTAAAATATATTTTCCTTAAGAAACTAGCAACACACTCTCCCCACGTAGAGAAGTAGCAGCTGAAAGCACAAGTTCAAGTACTTAACTAACTTCAAAAACTAATGATAAAAATGACAGCCAGGCAGAATTTGATCCATCGCATCTATCAAGAAGTTATTTCTCAACTACCCTTCCATTTAAAACCAACTCCCTCCATAAATTTAATCACCAGATTCTTGCATGAAACTTGAATTTTTACAAGAGACCTCAATTTCAGAAGGTACCAGACTATTTCTTGTAGAAGAATCACTCTGATTATTACTGGTTTGTGCAGTCTTTTAAAAGGGAAAGGAACAAAATTCTTTAGTATAGTTCTCTCCCCTCATCACACCAGTTCCTGCAAAAGGATGTTCACTACAACTCAGGAACAAAGGGCAGACAGCAAGCAGCAGTCACTCAGGAGAGGAAGGAAGAAGTAAGACTAACATGGTTATGCATTTTAAAAGCATTGTAGCGTGCTTAACGCTACTCAGTATGTTGGCTCCCAAGAAGTGGAATGTGCTTTTTAAGGATGCTCTCTACTAGAATCCATTTAGTACTTTTACAAGCTAAAAGGAGCTACAATACTTTATTGCATGTTTGCTGCTGATAATGCCAACTGATAAGTCCTAAGCTTTTAGTAAAATGGAGTTTTTTTAGATTTTGAGAGATGTGCACTGCAATACATAAAATAAACCTATCACACCTACAAGAACATTTTAACTGTCTTTGGCCTTGCTTGTCCAATTCCAAAATAGATGCTTATTTAAAAAAATAAAAATACATGTTTGCATGCATACACAGAGCACACATCATTCAAAGATTTAGGTGATATGGCAGTTAAATAGAAAGGAGCAGATAAAAACTGTTTGGTGGGGGATTCTCAAACAGTATTAAGTTCATTTTGTTTTGCTCTCAAAAAGAACTAGACAATCAGGATTTGCAGGAGTGCTCCTTAAACAAGTAAGTGACTTCTGTTTCTTAAATTATTTGTGTTTAACAGAGTAAAAGCAATTGTTTGTCTTTAACCCAGCAGTTATTTATGCCAAAAGTCAACCTACTGAAAATACACGAATTCCATGACAAAACCCAAACCAAGCACAGTAGAAGATGCATTCCAAGACTGGCAATTTGTGCTTAGTACTTAACAGGCACTGGAAGATGTTAGTGCTCAGAAATAAAAATATTGCTATGACCAACTCAAAGCACGTATGGTGGTAAAACAGGAACAGCTATCTGTCTCCACTAAACACAGAACACAGTCCCCTACATTAGTTATCATGAACAAACACTGCTCATCCTACCTACGTTTCATCCAGTTCTTCAGTACTATATCCTGCATGATTTTTTTTCCTCTTCCAATGCTGCCTGGCTAGTAGCTTCATGAAGTTTGTACATTATTTACAGCGTATCTGGAGACAATGATAGACCCCTCCCATTTACCTCGGTTTTCTTTCCCTTTTGCATCTCTGTGATAGCAGCTTCCCTCCTGCCCCTGCAGCTGCTATCTGCCTTGTACCAAACAATTCTGCCTGCATACCTCTCTACCAACTTGTAAGCTTCCAACTGTATTTCCAGCTGTTTCACAGTGCAGGGCAGACCAACAAGTACTTGCATTTGCAAGAAGGCAGACCTTTTACATGTAAAATTGATGGGTTTCAGTGTCTCCAGGTTCCTGTAAAAGCCTAATCATTTTAAGATTATTCTGTGGATTTGCTAAAGGTTAGCTTGCTAGGTATTCCTCTGGTGTTCTCTGACAAAAGTTAAAGCACAAATACATTTCCTATCACCTCAGGCTGCTTTCCTGGAGATCCCTGCCTCAAACCCAACGGGTTTCACAGCTGGGTTCCTCTTTCTCCCTGCAGCTCAGGGTCAGGAGCTATATTTCTTCCAGAAACAGACAAACAGATCCGACATCACTGCTCTGCAGCACAGCCTGTTCACTTGCCACCTCCCCTTGCAGAGTCAGTGGTAATTGGTTACATTCTACACCAGCACAGCTTCTATGTGAAAGCAGTATTTAAAAATGCAGGCAAAAGCTTTCGTGCCACTAAAAAAAATTGAGATAGCAAAGTTAGCCTCCCCAAGTTTGACCTTACGAGCTCAGTTTTGAAGCACTATTTTAGTACCATTAATGAACAGGTTATTTACATATAGTAAGTGCCCTTCGGTAGGTGTTTAAAAGGGCCTTCTACAAATTCCTATTCTAGTCTCTAAGGTATCCCCATCCAACACCAAAATCAAAGGTCATCAAGCTCAACCCCTTATGAGAATTTCAGGAAAGCAGAAGAGGTTGCTCAGAGTCCATCACAAAGGGCTGCTTCCACAAGAGAGCTCTTTAGCACTGAAACATATGTTCAGACTATCGGCAAACAGCAACAGAACTGGAAGGCATTCTATTGGTCCCAGTTTGCATTTCTGAAGACAGTAAAGTGTTGCACATACAGTGTGTGGATTTTGAGCTACTTCTCGGACAGCTACATACGTATTTCTGCACTCAGATTTAGGGATCCTATTTATAGTGCAGTCACAACTGGCTCTTAAATGCAGCAACACACACAAAGAGGAAAAGGTATAGAACTTCAAATTCAACAGAGCAAACATAACTTTGCTCAGTCCTCCGACTTGTGGCCAGATCATTTATGAAGGTCACACTAAACAGTCTCACAAGAACATAAAAGCCATATATTCTGTGACCCTGTCATAAATAATACTCCTCAAGCACTGAGGAAAGGCCACATCACTGCCAGCAGCCAGATACCAGTCACAAGGGAACAGGGCATTCTAGTTAATCAATAACTTCACGTAAGACCACCATTCTTGGGTTTTTTTTCCTCTGGGCCTGAACTAGCCATTTGCAGCACAAATCCACAAGCAGGCCACAAACTGCAGGATGTGAGGTTTAACAAAAACTAAGAATGGAAAAGAGAGCTAAACCTTATTTTCATTTTCAAAAACTTAAGATTTTTTTATATGAGCTCCATTTACAGAAAAATCTAGGTAGATCTTGCTGAAATCTCCCCCTTTTCTGCATCACTGAAAAAGAGAAAATGCTTGGGAAGGGGGCAGGTAAGAAGAGTCTTCTCCCCATACTTTTACTCTGGCACCACTACTTCAGGATAAACAAAAACAACAAAAAGGAATGGCTTATGGTTCTGTCTATTTGTACCATGGCACGTGCTTAGGTTTAGAGAAATGTGTATTTATTAGAGAAAAAAACCAAATGAACAAAGAACAGCTGAAGATGATAAAAGTTCATATGATTAAAAAAATAAGCAGCCAGGCCAATACATAGAAAAAAAAAAATCACCACAAAAGACTCTCACTGACAGACCAACCCTCAGCATGGGTCTCTGAACCACAAACTGCAGGAGCTTGGGAAAGTGCTCTGCAGAACTGTCAGTAACACGGTTGGCCTGTTTTCACCCTCCTCGACAGGGATTTGGTATCAGCCACATTCAGCAGAAAGGGATGAGAAGGTGGGGCTGGCACACAAGGCTCAGAGGTACTACAATACCAGGTCAAAAAATGGAAGGGATGGAGCAAGCTCGAAGTTCTAGCAATCCATGAATATAGAGGCTTCAAAACAAGGACATATCAGGTACCATATCCATTGAATTAGGTAATGCATTTATCTTTTGCTAAGAGGCCAAGAACACCAAGTACTGTGCCCAGTAGAGAAGCTGATCTTAAACTCATTTTTCCTCACCCAAGAGGGACGGATATTCATTCCTTCAATACCTAAATTTAAGCACTGATGTTTTAATTTTAATAGACACCTGCCACATGCTACTGGTTACAACGGAGTAATGAGTTTCCAAGGCATGCCAATTACCCCAAATCAGAATGGACTGGCCCACTTCAGTGTTGCTATCAAGCCACTAACCTGAGACAGACTCACTTAACAGCACCCTATTACAATTTTAATCTAGAAACATAATAAACATTAGGTTGAACATTCTTTCTTCACAAAATAACAAACTGTTTTTCCCTCCTAGTCCATAACATGAGAGTCTCACCCAACGTTCAACAGAACTTACAGGTATCTTTCCACTGACCTATACAGGATCACATCATTTGACAAATACAGATTTATATATTTCATAACGTGCTTTTAAAATATTAAATATTTGCCTGTTATTGAAGAGTATTTCAAGTATGAGTTGTAAATGGCTGCACCATAATTACTGTCACAAATCACCATCTATACATTACATAACGGATGGGAGCAAAGCAGCTGCCAAGGTTCCAAAGGCATTTGCTGCAGGAGTGGAACTGGGATCCCCACCATCCCTGTCTCACTGTCCCCACCTTCCCAGGACAGCACCCTGCCTCCTCAGCTCTCTGCAGAGCCACGCTGAGAGACTAAATAATCCCATTTTTTAAAAGTAGCACAGAAAGCTACAAGCAGTCAACTATAAACAGGAGAAACCAGGAGAGAAGCCACAGGTCTCATAAATAATTTCAAACCCTCTATACTAAAGACAATTCTGAAAACATCATCTTACTTGCACAGATTTTAGGACAAAGTTTATACAATAGCAGGATCCTTTCATTTAGGACAATACCACCCTATGCATGATGTTTCCTTAAGATTATTCTTGTCCCTCAAAAGTGACCCAACAATGTTGATTTAAAATACTTTAATGCTACAAGCAAATTACTTCTGAAATGACCAAAACCAATGCACTCATCTTAATCAGCGCTGCTCGAAGCTGAAGTTCCCATAATACCTCTACCTCCTGGGTGGTCTCAACTCCACAGTAAGATTATTCCTTCAACTATTTCACTGATAACTTTAAGAACTATCCGTAAGACTATATAATTCAATCAGAGTAAATCATAAAACAAGAGGATAAATCAGATACTACTACACATACTTGGAAAGCAGACTTGTAAAATAAATTCACTTGTCAAGTTTGTTTTCTCCTTCTCTAAATCAAGAGAGATAAAGTTTCTAACTACAGCAACAAAGAAATCAATTTTTTTTTTACAATAATGTTTTCTAAGATACACAGAATCTGACCTAGACCAGAAACTTTTTTCAGGCATAACTGTGGTTGTCAGAAAACACAACAGAAGTGCATCATAAATACCAGTTAAAGGTCTCGAGAAGACACCTTCGAATAGGGGAATAATGATGTTCTTACTGTAAGGCTTTCTTTGCTTGAGTGAGAGACAGGATGACAGCCTAACCACGCTAATTTATGCCATGAAGTCTTTACATAACCATTGGAGTCATAATCATAATTATTATGAAAATGTATTTATTGGATCTGCAGCCTGTTCCTACACAAGTTACTAAGTTTTTGGGAAAATATTTTAAGATCATTTAAGGTCCAATCTAAAAAAATCAGCATTTTAAAGGTTGAAAAATAAATTTCTAAGAGACATCAGCAAGTTATAAGCACCACAATACTTTCTTTTTCTCTTGACTATTCACAGTATATCAAACATGACAGAGTATCACAATGGGTATCACACAGTCCCATTTATTTCAATTACTATTTACTAAAACTGGGAACAGTCAGATGCTCATTAGTACATCAGAATCTACGCAGATGCTCATTAAACATAAAGATCTTCCTCAGCCAATCTGAGCATGTGTGTGGTAATAACCTGTAGCATTACCACACAGACCTCCAGCAGAAGAGTCATTGTTTTATTAAGTCACCAATACACTTGCTATGACTCAAATGTAAGAAAGACATCCTTGTAAAATATCTGACACAATACTAGAAGGGAAAAAAAAAAAAAAACTCAAAGCAAAAAATATCTAGTTAACACTAGCATAACAAGGATCTGTGGCTTGCATCCAGCCACAAACATGGCTGGGAAAAAGGATGTATGCATTATGTCAAGAAAATCCCCTCCTAGGCAGACCGAGGTTTTTTGGTGGTAGCTTTCTGTAACTCAAGGATAGTTTTAACTCACAGAAATAGGGTGATTTCCACACCTCCTTCCGAGTAAATGAAAGGTGAAGTAACGAACAATAAATACCGACTCACTAAATCACTTCTGTCGCTTCAGAAAGCAGGCTATTCTTTTTAGCTGTATAAATAGATTGCTGATGAAAGGAGTGTCTAGGTAATTGTTTCCTCAGTATCAAAAATGTGATTAAACAGCATCAGTGAGCACTGTTATTTTTACAGCTTCTCTTCAAGAAGTTTCAGCTGGGGGATCTAGAGAGGATTCTCTTTTCTTCTCTGGGATGAAGAGCAACGATTTTTCCATGAACCTCTTCGGCCTTCACGAGAAGAGGTTTAAGGCCCAACAGTTACAGTAACTACTATAATCATGGCAAATGTAGCCCTAATCCAGGACTATTCAGGAGGATTCTACAGCTCCCGCAACAATGATGTTTTCTGTAGTGTGCTTTATTTAAGTATTTCAAATTCAGTTAGAGATTTATATCAGCAAGCTGGAGAAGGCTACCCTGTAAGGGACACAGAGCCCCAGTTTCGTCCCTCTTGCCATAACCTCGTGGCGCAGTCGGTGTGATAAACAGCACGGCTCTGCTTGCCTCGATCGGGGGCACGAGAAAACGGGGACAAGAGAAGCGAGCCAGGCAGACTCCCAGTCCTGCTCACCACAACTCTGCACAGAGGCGTCTGCCCGAGTCGCAATTACGACTGCACCTTACAGAGAACTCGTGCGGATTACAGTGTGCAGGCGGGGGGGCGGGAGGGGGAACCCCAACACCGCCACTTCTTCTCGCCTCGCAGAGGCCGGGAACAGCCCCGGGTGCCTCCGTTCCCAAACCCACGGCCCTGCCGGAGGCAGCAGCGACAGGGAGAGCGGCGGAGGACTCCGCGGCTGTCCCGTGGCCCCCGCTGCCAGGCAGGGGTCCTGCAAACGCGAGGAGAGCGCTGCCTCCGGCCCGAGCACCGCAGCCCGCCCGGGACACGTCCTACGCCGACAGCGGTGAAACAGCAGCGAGAGGGGCTGGGACCCGCGGCGGCGGAGGCCCAAGGCCAGGCGCGGCCCCCGCCGAGGCCGCTGCCTCGCGGGATGCGAGCGAGCAATGGCCCGGGAGGCGGAGCGCGGCCGAGGGCCCACCTCCCCCGGCACGCCGGGGCGGTGAATCACGCTCCCGTCCGTCTCCTCCCCCCCCCCCCCTCCTCCTCCATCTCAGCAGCGCCCTCAGCCTCTCTCCTCCATACAAAAGCAAAATGTCCGCCATCTTCACAGGCTGCTGCTGCCGCCGCCGGGCCGGACGGGGCTGCGCCGCGCCGCCGCCACGCGAAGGGCGGCCCCACCACGGGGCCGGGGCAGCCGCAGGGGACCGGGGCGGCCGCGGGGGGGGAGGGTTATTACCTTGATGCAGTAGGGCGGCTCGTCGAAGGTAACCAGCATGTACCTGTCGCCGCGGCTGGCCGGGTCCCGGGCCCGCAGCTGCGGAGAGAGCGGAAAGAAGCGGCGTGAGCGGGCGACGGGGGCGACCGGGGCGGCGGCGGGGGCCCCCCCGACCCAGCGCTCACCTTCATGAAGATCTCCACGGCGCCCTTGGCGATGTCCAGGTAGCTGGTGCCCAGATACGCCCGCTGGTTCATGGAGGCGGACGTGTCTATGAGGAAAAGGAGGATCGGCATGGTCCAGGCAGAGCCCCGGCCCGCCGGGCACCCTGCGGGGAGGAAGGAGATGGGGGGAGCGGATGACTGGCTGGCTGCTTTACTCGCTCGCTTCCCCGGCCGGCCGCCTGCCCGCCCGCCCCGGCTCCGGCCGCGGCCCTTGCGGCTCGCTACTGAGCTGCTGTGTTCGCCGAGACTCAACTTCTCTTCCCTGAGCTTCCACCAGCACCATGTGACCAGCGCACACGCCATTGGCTGCCAATTATACCGATATTTGCATATTCATGGCGGTGGGGGGAGCGGGGAGGCGGCGCGGGGACGGCGGACGCGAGAGGCGCCGCCGCCGGACCTCTCCGCGCGCGCGCCGCACCTGTCACGCGGCCCCGCCCCTCTGCGGGGCTCCCCGCCCCTCGCCCCAGGGGCCGTCCCGCCCCGCCGCGGGGGCTCCTAGGGGAGAGCGCGAGGCCAGGGTGCAGCGCCGCTCCACGGCCTTCCCCGCACCCCACGGTAACCGTCCCGCCGCCGCTGCCCTTTCCTGCGGCTGAGTCACCGCACGGCCGGGGGGTCGGTCGAGCGGCGGCCTTCAGGCCGAACCGCTGCCTCACACCTGCCCCGCGCGGCCTAAGCCGGCCACGGCGCGGCCTCGGCACCCACACGACCCTCGACGGCCGTGGAGTCCGGCCGGGGCGGATGGGAAGCTGTAGGCCGGCCTTGGGGAACGGAGCGAAGCGTCTCAGCTGATCACCCGGTAATCGCTCCGTTTCTGGTCTGTAGAGGTTTCACTTAAGCACTAAACCCTCAGCCCGCCACGTGCGGTTGCTTCCCAGGCAGGTAACAGCCATCTTCCCCCGGCGGCGGCCGGATCCGGGTGTCGCACAACCTCCGCTGCTCGCAGGGCACCTACCTCAGCAGTACCTGTCTGGAAGCGGGATAGCAACAAGTTAACTGCGGCAAAACTGAGAATACGTAAAGCCCTGCATTGTTTCCTACCCCTCAAGTGAAAAAAAAAAGTGTTTGAAAGAAGGGATCGAGGTGTCCTGGCTCTGAGGAAGAAAACTGGGGCCTCAGCCCTGGAGCAGGCTGTGCCGGGCTGGGATGGGCCCCTGCCTGCACACAGGCCCGAGCAGCTACCACTGACTGTAACTGGATAAGTGGAATGAGACTGAGGAAATATTTAGCACTATGTCTGCTCGTGAATGCTTGTTTGCTTCCAGGATCGAATCCAACAAACACAAAAGCAGCACTGTCAACAGGAATCTTAGCTTAAAATAATAATTAATTAAGAAACTGATAATATTGTCCAATGCTTTTACATTGATAGGGTTTTTTCCCTGCTGATTGTTTTTGCCATTTAAACAG
The DNA here is from genome assembly GCA_024605025.1 of Megaceryle maxima. NCBI lineage: Eukaryota > Metazoa > Chordata > Aves > Coraciiformes > Cerylidae > Megaceryle > Megaceryle maxima. The sequence goes on from JANHGN010009128.1 coordinate 60,630, forward strand.
GCAAAGAGTTGGTTTCAGTTTTCACTCTGGTTGAACAGCATTTGAACAATATTGTTGTTTCACGACACCACAGGTGAATTCTAGAATCCCCCTTACGAAGTACTATGAAATATGAATGCTTGTAGAGGTATCATTACCCATCTTGATTTAAAAAAAAAAAAAAAAAAAAAAAAGGAAATGTAAATTCATTTAATTCAGAGATATACTCATCCCTTTTGTCAACAACAAAAAAAAACCCTGAATACAAGACAATGGCAATTCTCTATCATAGTTTTAGAAAGAAGTTTGTCTTTTCAAAAATCTTAGCTTTTGCAAATGCTTTTCATATAATGTTATCAAACTATTTTTAATGAACCCAAAGTGTACAGATTAATAGTTGAAAAGCAACTAATTTTGAAAACAAATACTGTTAAACTCAGAGACCCCATTCTGTTAGCCAGGCCCTCTGCATAATTTGTGTATGTGTGAGTGAAACCGCGATCAAAGTTTCTGAATTTTAACAATTGTGGCAGAAATGCCAGGAGGGATAGACAGATAAATATTTTTACATAAGTGATTAGTGCACATGAATGGAGCCAGACTGAAAGAAATAGGATTTGAATCTCTATAGATATGACAAAAATGTAGTTACCATATTTTTGGACCACTACGTGTTAGTCTGGAAAGACAACTACTGGATAGGAATAGATTTGCTAAGGACTGAATGGAAACTAAACTATCGGTAGGAGACGTCAGCTAATACCCCTAGGTCCCAGCACCGAGAACGTGACAAGGCCACCTATGCATTTCTCTCACATCAACCAGCTGAGATCAGAGGCTAACTTCTGACTCCAACTGACCTCAGCCAATTTGAGCGGCAATCTAGAGGCTCTGCATCCTACTGCGTCCTCAAGCCAGACTCTATGAAATGCTAAACAGTTAGAAGTTCATACCCATACCATATTGTTGGGTTTTTTTCCTTCCAGACTGCCAGATACCTAAAAGCCACTTCTCTCACATCCAAACACAGTATTTAAAGGTCAAGATGAAACTCTCCTGTTTCCCATTTCAGAGGTTGACCTTTCCAAGGGCAGCAGCCCACAAGGTTCACGTGCTCTCCCTCTTTCTCTGTTGAGGATTTTGGCTTCTGGAGCCTGCTCCTACTGGACTCCACGAGAGCTGAAGTCGAGCAATTTTCTGGGCACAATGCAAGATATTTATTTAGTTTAATGAGACTTTTTTATTATTATTATTCCTGAAAGTAACAGACACCAAGGTTGTTAATGTGCACGAATGCAGCTACAGCGAGTGTTTTTTTACCGCTCCTCCGTATGTGTGGTGTTTGTAGGGTCGACTACCCGGCAGCTACGGCAGCACAAATTCGTTACAAGTTCAAACTTTTCTTGGTTTTTAATTGAAATTACACTCATCTACATTTCTTCAACTGCAGTTGTTAAAGAAATTGTCTCTATGGGGAAATTAATCACAACAGCTACTGCAGATTAAGCTCTCCTATAATTAAATATTTTGAAATAGCTCCTGCGTAGGTATTCTATCCCATAGTAGAAAGGAACATTATTCTGGAAAAATTATTCCAGTCAATTCCTCCTAAACAAATCAGTGGTATTTTTCCCTGTTGTGTTGATAAGTTGTTATTTTTCTGTTCCTTGTCCTAACAGAGCTTAACATCAAAGCTGTTGCCTCTAACAGGATTTTAGCTCTAACAATCTTCCTTTCTTCTTAACACTTTTATATTGCTTCATTACTTTTTTCCCACCTAGCTGCTTTCTGACCTGAACAAGCAATAGACCCATGAGACACTAGCCATGCTCCTTTAGGCACCAAAGGAGATCAGCTTTGGCACTGATTAGCCATCTGAATTTGGGACACACTTTATACCTTAGTCAGAAATTACCTACTTAAAATCTGGATCAACAGCTAAACCTTTCAAACCTCCCTCTGCTTCTGTGGCTCCCTATCTTGGTCTTGTACTCCTGCTGACCTGATGACTTTCCTACTTGATTTAAGCCAGAGCAGAAATGGTCACTGCTCAATCATGGTTAAAACACCAATTAATCCATCCCACCAGTTGGGAGATATTATCCCTGTCATTAAAAAAAGAAAAAAAGGGGGGGGGACTGCCACCAGAGCTACGGTACGGGACTTGCTTGGCACCACACAGATGCAATTTGCAGCACCACAGTGAGAATTCTGAAGTGTTTAGCTCTTAGCCAGCCACAGATCTGTACTGTCTCTTTCAGAAAGATTCAATCCCCCATTTACATAAAGAATTTGTGCCCAGGTCAGCTCCAGTATGAAAAGTAATAAATAATGCTAAATAATAACTTCTTCATAGCTCCAGTAACTACATGGCAGAGAGAGAACACAGAGAATTATACTCAAGATGGCAGAAGCTCAGCAAACTCAAATCCTTTGATATTGTGTGCAGTATTGGGGCTAGATATTCTCACCGTCAGCAGTTAGCTGCTCTTAAGCCAGACACTGAAAAAGGCCAGGCTGCTTCTGCCAGCGTGTCACAGCCCCTTCTGAAAAACACAAAACAAACCAATGTTTTCCAGGATATTGCTCAGCAGCACCTATTTTGTTTTGTGGTGTTTTTTTTGTTGTTGTTGTTGTTAAGGTTTTGCTGTTACTGTTTCGTAACTACACTACAAACTTACACAAAATTGTAACTCGCCTCTTAGAGATTTCTGCCACTTTCACTTGCTCCAAGTCCTTTCTGCAACCCTTCCACTGAGCACAAGCAAGAGTTTGGGAGTCTAATCCAAAAGTTGCCTTTCTGCTGCCTTTCAGGTGTCTAGGGGACAGTAATGGAAGCTGAGGTGGAAATCACATATTACTGTGGGCCATCAGAGTTTGTGTAAGTCTCCCACAGAGATGAATTTCTTTTCACAAGCTTCAGCAAATTCAAGAATTCCATTTTCAGCTAAAGTATAAGGAACAGACTACAGGCAGATGCCCTGACTGCAGCACGTTTTCTGCTGATTTATTGACTGTGCATAAATACTACACTATAACTGTCATATTTAACCACAAAAAGAGAAAGCTGTATGCTCAGGAAAATATTTCAAAGCATCTGTGAGATTTTTCATCCGTCTTCCACACACTTTGGAAAAAGAGGCCTATTAGCAAAGGGGCAGAGTCCAGCCAGCATGATTTGCTCCCCCTTGCCCCAACACGTGGGTTACCCCTCTGCTGTGCACAGAGTACCTTTCCTCTTTCTGCAAGGTTTTTAACGTGAGCACAGCTAATACTGCCCACGGTCCAAAGGTGAAAGCCAGATCACTGCAGCCTGTGCAACAGCAGACACAGTTTAATTTCCATTTTGATTTAAAGACCAATGGAAAGTGGCTGAGGAAGTAGTTGGCTGCCTAAGATGGTGGATTGTTTTGCAACAAGGATAGATAAGCAAAATTCCAACAAAATGTCTCTGAAGAGACAAAATGAATCTGTGAAGCAGCACTTGGAACAGCAAAACAAGCTGGAGCAAATTTCCAGACAGGCAAAAGGCTTTCCATAGGAGAGCTGGTTTCAAAGTCCAAGAGTCTCTCCAAAGAAGAGACAACATTCAGATAAAAGTTTGAAAAACATTCTGGCTACTGAAAAAAGAAACTGAAACCCTCCTATTAAATTTAGCAAACTGAGAAATGAGTTACTCTAAACGTGAAGATGAGAAGACTACAGGAAAATTGTGCACATGGCTGTGCGTATGCAGGGAGATACAAACCCAAAAGTGCATGCTCAGTGCATCTCTGATCGACCGACAAATAACATCTCATTAATGGGGTGGGTCCCTTAGCTCCAAGACCCTCTATGTCCCACAATGTTCTCCCCAAATTAAGATTTATATCTCTCTTATAAATGCTGGGAGACAGTAGAGCTTGTTCTGGGGGAGAGGAATCGGTGGCTGAGACAGGAGAGACAGCAGGCAGTCACAGCTACAGGAAGCAGGGGCTCATGGGCTGGGGATGCTCTGACCTGTAGGTGCATTTCAACTGACAACAAGCCAAGAACGTTGTGAAATTCCCTGATACTTCCTTTTACTGGTCTTATGCTAAGTGTTGCTAAGCTGTACCTGGGAATTGGGCCAAATCAGCTTGGGATCTTTGGATGAGAGGCATTATAAAGAGTAAATAAATAAATAATTCCAGAGTATTACCCATGTGGAAAGCAACAATATGAATTAAATGAATGTGCAAAGTAGCAGGATTTGGATTTTATTACATTCTACAAGGTAAAATACAAGACACACTAAAAAAATTGCCTCTTCTAGGGGAAAAAACCCCACATTCTTCTGCCCGAGTTTCTGTGAGGAAGAGTCATAAACACAGTGCTTTGTTACCAGAACTGGCACTTGAAAACGCACATTTTTGAATGGACTGGAGCCAACAGGGACTGGTTAGGAAAGTCATTTTCTTAAGCTAGGGTATACAGATTGGTGCCACCGAGTGAGAAGTCAACACTGCTTCATTTATTACCTATTAGCATTTATTTTGTGACAAAGAATACTCCATGCAGGCTGGAGACCAGCTCTGAACTGACAGGATTCATCCTAAATGGAAAGTCACACTTGGCTGCTTCATTTCTGGACAGTTATGATTTTTTGCTATATACATGGCTTGCCTGAAACAGAAACTCTCCCTTACAGAGTTCAAAGTATCTCCCACAGAGAGTTTATCTAACCTGACCATGCACTCCACATCCTGCTTGTGCCTGATCCAAAGCAGACCAGACCCTGCTGCGAGTCTCAGGGAGCCTCAGCCCTCTGACTGCAGCTCTGCAAGTCACTTCTCAGCCCTCAGCATCGTTTTGCTCCACTGGGAACACCCACTCTCCCCTGCTGGCATGGCACCTTGTGTCTCAAAACCAAAAACTTATTAGGCACAGTATCCAAACTATCAAGAGACACCCTTCTGTAGGATGCTAACTTTCTGCTGAGAGCACCTAAAAGAGTTACTGGTCCTGAAGTAGAAACTGGATGTAATATTTACAGATGAGTATTAACATTTCTGACATCACCTTAACAAATCATCATCACCTTGCTGAAACTGAACACTTTCCTGGCATCAGCATGTTTATTTTATCATTTACTTACAAAAATAATTTAAAAAGCAATCAAAAACAAACAAACAAACAAAAAACCCCAACAACAAAAACTACAAAACCAAACCTCAAAGCTAGTAGAGAAAACACTGCAATAAAAGTGTTGCATTTTACCATAAGCATTTTCCCCCCCAACCAAAGGAATCCAGTATTTCATCCTAATGACTACTCCTCATTGAAAACAGTTACAGAAGTGGACAGAGTTACCTACTTAGAGCACAGGTTTGGTGCCACAAGAGCTCTCATTGGCTCTGCCAAAGGCCTTCACCACCATCATCTTCCATAGGTACCTGGCCTTCCTACCTTAGATTCCCCAGCTATACAAGGGCTTACTTTGTTGTTTTTACTGTTTTGGTTTTATTGGGGGTTTTGTTTGTTTGTTTGTTTTTTTTTTTTTTAAACCACTCAAAATTGTGCCAAGCCCTCACTGAAGAGGCGAGAGAAATCAACCCTGCCCTGTAGACCTTGCAAGCTAATTTCAGACATGATCTAATGAGTGGGTGGTAACAAGACAGCAAGGCAGGACAGGAGAGAAAGGCCCAAGGAGCACTGTTGAGGTTAGAAGGAAGCTCAGCAAAAAAGCAAGTGTATGAGAGAATAAAACAAAGATCCTTTCACTCTTCCAATATTTTTTCTGGTTTGTTTTTTTAGATAAATAATGAAGAGGAAGTGAAAGCTCATCTCCTGAGGTGCCTGGTAGGTGTTTGGTAGAAACAAGATTCCAGGAAGAGCTTAGGCAAGGACACAACCTTGTCTTGTAAGACCAGCTCTCTTTGTAGTGGCATGAAGAAAGGAGATGGCAGGAGCAGGCAGCGCAGTGCAGCAGCATTGCCAGCAGCACAGGCCAGATGGGAGATCCAAAGAACTGAGACACAGCAGCAAGCAAGAAATAGGCGTGCAGAGTCTTGAAGAGTCAGCTCAAATGTGACAGGGTAAGAATAAAGGGCACAAGGTGGAATATCTGTGTGACTTTCTTGAGCTGAAGAGGCAGAAAGGTGTTCCCTGCAGATGCTTGTGCCAGGATCTGAAGACATTTGCCTCTCTCAGAAGGATATATTTTATATTCCTATCTGCCAGATAGGAACATAAAAATGTAAAAATCAAAACCACGATCTCTCTTACTCCTCCATCTCTTATGATTTACACACAATAGATGATATTGTGCTTATTCTGGACTAAGTAGAAAAAAATTAAAACCAAATACTCTGCTCTCTCTGCAGTTGCTATCTTTGTTCCTGTTTAGTGCTGCTGACCTTGCTCAGTACAGACTGAATTACTGAACTTCCTGATCTCTCGGGTCCCAGTTTTGTCACTTCCTTGCACTCACTTGATTTTTTGTTTATTAAGTTTGAAGTTTTGTTGGCAGCAAAGGAGAACTTCAAATCCAGACACTTCTCCTGTTTACTTGCTGTGTGCTCTCACCTAGTTTTAGATATGAACGCAACCTCAAACTGGAGATGGTTATAATGCTTTCTCTTCCTTTCAGAGGCTTTTGGCAATTTCCAAAAACAGAAAGCTAATTATTTTGGCACCAAGAGACACCAAAGAGTCTTTTAACTATGGCATTCTTGTATAAGGTTTCCTTAACATATTTTTTTTCTGATAGGAAAGAGAGGAGTAATAAAAAAAACACAGTTACCTTTTGCTGAGATACAAAACAACTTCACTACAAGAAAAAAAATATAAAAAAGAAACAAGCTGTTCAGGTTGGGAGAAAAAAGAAAGACAACTGCAGAGGGAAACAGTAGCAGCCTAGAAAATGCTGAACAGAGAAGGTAAATAAAGAATAATTGTTCACATTCTCTTGCAGTACAAAAGCTAAGGGGGCTTCCAACAAAGTCATTAAGCAGCAGGTTTAAAACAAACACGCCCAAAAGGAAGTACTCTTTCATACTGTCCATAATTGCATTGCGGCAGTCAGTGCCTCAGGAGGTTGTGGAGACTGAAAATGGATTTTAAAAAGCATTAAACAAATTCACGGCCGATAGTGTGATCAACGGCAAATAAACGCAGTAGCTTAGGTGAAACTTTTGATTTTCAAACCCTTACCCAGCTGACTTCCCAAAGCTGGGAGGAGACACCAAGTCAAGATGATTCAGTATGTGGCCTTTTTCTTCATCGCTAAGCATCTGCCACGGGCTGTTCCTGGAAACAGCGTGGCAGTTCCTGTTGTTCAGTGCTGAGCTACGGTGAACATTGCACATCAGTAACAAGCAGTAAACGGTTCTCTGCATTCTTCTGCTCTGCTCTTTTCCACCTTCCAGGAGGCTTTCTCTGAGGCAGAGGATGCTTCTGTCAGAGTTTTGCAATCCAACCCCCTCCCTCCTGATTTTCCCCAGAGCAACCACACTTACTGTGCAGAGAGGGAATATTGCATTAGTTAGTGAAGTGCAAATTTCAGATTAAACCAAGAAAAATTCCAGTCCTATGTTTTGGTATTCAATTGCATGCCCTGTACCTCACATTCAAAAGGTAGAAAATGCAGCTGTCCCCCATTCTTGGTCAAAAAGCTCCCCAGGCCCCAAAAATAATTTAAAAAAAGACAAGGCAACTAAACAACTGCTCTCCCTAGCAACTGTTGTAACTAAAATTAACACTTTACCTGAGACAGCAAGGAAAAACAAAAAGAAAAATCAGAAACTCCACCCTGAAGTCACTCAGTTTCATTTAAAGAAAATAGTAACTGCAATAACAGATTTTATATGTAACATTTATAATAGACAAGGATTTCCAATTATTACTTTTACCATCTTTTTTTTTTTTTTTTTTTTTTGGGGGGGGGGGGGGGGGTGGTATAATAAGACATTAAGGGTACGGTTTGGCTGTTTAAGAGTGGGAGCGGAGGCTAAGAAATTTGATGGTTAGTTT
>JANHGN010009128.1:68610-80555 GCA_024605025.1 Megaceryle maxima
CATTCTCTTTTTTTTTTTTGTTTTTTTTTGTTTGAGGTGATTGTTGTGTGTGTGGGTAAAAAAGGCTATAATAATGCCAGTTCTCTTTCAAAGAGTTTCAGAACAGTCAGAAACATTTTCAAACTTCAGTTAGTCCCTATTCAGCTAAACCCATTGTGTTTGCAAGGAAAGTCCAACTGAACTGAGAGTTTGTGCCAGCTATTTCCCATGTCACAACATACTAATTTGTCACCCCAACAATTCTCTAGACTTGCACAACATACACTCTACAGCATCCCAGAGCCAAAGCCAGGCAGCTTGTCCCCTAGCCCCCAGCAGCCCAACCCTCTCCTGCCACCGCCTTCCAGCTCCCTGCTGCAATCTCCCCTTTCCTCCCAACCCACACATCTCCTCCTCCCTCATTTTACCATCCAGCAGTAAGGCAAAAGAGGGGAGAAAGCAGCAGAGAAGGGAGGTAAGACATAGTGCCACTAAGGCAGGGGTGTTCTAAGCTGTTTGGCACCCCTGGTAATGTCGCTCTCCTGGGAATAGAGTCACCCGTACTGGACTGTGCCCTCCAAGCGTTAGTAACTCAGTGCCAATGCTTTGGAGTTCCTTATTAAGGGCTCACAGGCCCTTTGCTCTTCCCCAAGTGCTTAGCTCTCCTCAGTACTCACACACATTAGGGAACATAGGACAGAAATGAAAATTGCAGGAGAATGGATGTATGGAAGCACAATAAGGAAAAAAGATACTAAAACAACAACCCACTTTGAAAAGTAGTTGTGGGAAAAAAAAAAAAGTGTAGGTTAGAAGGAAGACAAGCACAAGGTGAAGCAGAGCTCTATCAAGGTTCTTGTTCTTTAGGAAGAGCCACAATTACACAAAATGCACAACTTGATAAACTGAAACTATAAATTACTCTTTGATACAGATAACAAGAGCTTACCTAAATCACGTCCCAGGCAACTACAGTCCCCTGATAAACCTAAAATAACCATCAAAGTGAAAGTTAACTTTTTTCTTTAATTATTTAGAAATGAGTACCAAAATGGGTATTTAGTCATCAGACTACTTAAAAAAAAAATATCATAACAGCATATCACATCTCAATGCATCAAGGCACAACACTTCAGAATGGTGGTAACAAAGGAAAAATTAGCCTTCCAAAGAGAATTTCCATGAAACACAGACATTTCAGTTAATGGGCTTTGACTGGGGGTATTTTAGCTCTAGGCAGTCTAGCCTGGTGCACTTTGAGCTTAATTCTCAGAGGTATCAATCACTTGAAACTCCAGATGAACTCAATAAGATCAGCAGCTGATGCTGGTCAGAGTCAGGCCCAGCTCTCCTGAAATGGGAATTAAAAAACCTGAACCCACCAAGGTTTTGACAAGTAGAGATTCACCTGTAATATGACTAAGAGGGTAGCAGGACCCTAAATCCAAGGCTACCGCCCACATCACTGGTAGAGCAATAAACAGAAAATAGAAAGACTTTTGTTCTGATAGTGATATCAAACATATTCTTACCCCTGTGTAGCACAAGCTGCAACCTGCCTCACTCCTGCATGGAACAGGTCAGTCTCTGGAGAAAGACCAAAGCAGCACCTGTAGCTGTGTGGGCTGCAGCTCCTCCAGGGAATGCAGCTACTGCCCATGCTCTCCTTGCTAATTAAATACAGTCCCCAGACTGCCAGCCAGTTACCCCTGCAACCCACCCCCCCGGCCACGTCTGCAGGCCTCTGGTCAAGTAAGGCATCTGTGGAGAGCTTGGAAGGTAAATGAAGTAAAATTTAAAGCCTTGCTGAATGCCAGATACAACAATGATATTTTTCTTATTAATTTACTATTTTGAAGCAAAAGTGGCAAAGGATATTTGTTATTGAGCTGGGCCCTTAATTCCCCTCTTGTGGAGCTGCAGCTTTCTTGCAGAGACCCAGAAAGCTGCCCTGTGGACCCTTCACCTCCAGGCTCTACAACCAACACATCCACAGCTACCGGGAGCTGGTGATGTGGCAAACTGAGGGCAATAAAATAAGGTAGGGCAGAGCTGCAGCAACACCACGGAAACCTGCTATACTCTCTGCAAGTGTAACGCAGGGACTCTTGCAGTCAGTGCAACTCTTTGTCAAAGTACAAAATGAGAATCTTATCTGTTTCCAAGCTTGAAACACTACACAGAGCTGCCTGTGTGCAAGCGTTATACTCAGCTGCTCCTTTTCCCAGTAGATAGGCAAAGGAGTGCTATCTAATTTCACAGACAGGTCTACATTACGCCTTCTGTCTCAAAATGGAGCTTTTCCCTGACATCATTAAAATAAAGCAAACTCATCTAAGAAATGGGACTCTTTGTTGACAGTGGACTTCAGGGGTTTGCTAACTCTTCTTTCCCACTGAGGTTTATTTTCTCATCATATCCTAATCATTAGTTTTACGGAGGTACTGAACATACACATAAGTCAGCAAGGCAGTTGGCAGTGGACACATCCTGCCTTTTGCCAAAATCCACTCAGGAGGATCTAAACAAGCTTGGTAAAAATCCTCATTTTATGATTGCTCTCCAAGCAGCAATGCAGCCAGGAATGATTCTGTCACAACCAGGTCTTCCCACACACTGTGCTTTCATCTCAATTTTTATTCATAGGAATATGCAAATTTCCTGGGACATGGGCTGGAACACGCTTCTGTTGCACTTCCAAAAGACATTGGAGGATTTCAGCATCAGTCACTGTGTCACGTGGGCCATAAAACAAACTTTAACAGACGATAGTGGAAAAAATCCTGAAGCAAGAGCTAGCACGACAAACATACAAACTCAGCCCTCCCTCTGAAAACACTGTTGTTTATTGCTGCCAAGGCCAATGAAACTGTAAGCAAACTGCTTTAGCAAACCCCACAGACTGGCATATGCCGATACTCGGCATTGTTAGTTCTGAAGATATTTGAAGAATGGTTAAAATCAGAAGTAGGCAGGCCTCAAATACAGCAGCTGAACCAAAAACTCAGTGGGCTGGAGTGGCACCGAGGCCAACCTGCTGTTCTCCAACAGACTCCCTTTCCTTTTGAATCTTGGGAGGGAGGGACAAACACGACATTTTTTTTCAGAGAACTCAGTGAAGAAAGTATGAATTTCTGGCCTCAGAGGCTACTACTACCTCAAGGGGACCCAAACCTGATACCTTAAGCCATCCCAGTTGTCCACCCCAAAATCCTGCAGAGCAAGGAAAGAAGATTCATTTAAACCCAAGCATCTCCAGACTGGAAGAAGCTCTCTGGATGAGCCCAGATCTGGTTTTTAGGATCCTAAAAAGTGAAACCCTGCTAGCCAACCATAGATACTTGCGTGCCATACAGCTCTAGTAATAATTAAGTTATTAGTTTTTGTGAAAGTCAGGTCTTTTGTATCTCAGCAGAAACTAAAGAGGGGAGCATAAACAGCCAGCAAGACTGAGAAACAGTGACACTTTCTTATTACTTGCATACTTGCCAATATTTTAGTTTAATGACAAATATTAATCCCAACTGTTAATAGTCATATAAACTAACTCACATCCAACATGCTTCATATGGTGTAAGTGTTTTATTCTCATTCACTGAGGGAGAAATCAAGGGCTAACCAGTAGGAGCCAACAGCACTTCTGTCACCGAAAATCACCTTGACTGCTGTGTGCCTCCTTTTCTTCACCAGTAGGCATAATTATGACTATTGGTTGCAAGTTCAATTTAAAAAAAAAAACAAACAAACCAAAACACTTTCTGCCTTTTAAATTTACATTAGGTGATATTTGCCATCTGGTCTTAAAGGACTTACACCAGGCAATACAGGGAATATAAGGCAAAAGTGAGAACAGAACCTCTATTTCCTTACTTAGAGTCATAAGCTTTAAACACTCTTCAGTGCTGCCTCCCCTACTGAAATAGTAAAGTACAAACGCCAGCAGTTCCAGTTTTCAGGTTATATGATCCCAGCCTTCCTCTTTTGTTGTTGCTCATTCATCCTTTTTATGTAACTGTTGCCTTAGCTGTGAAAACCATAAAGGTCAACTTGACACTAAACTGTATCATTAGGAAGAGTTACCAAAATCATGGGCAAAGCATAAAAGGTTGCCACCCATTTTCTTGATTTCTGAAAGCACGTTGCTAATGTTACTCTAAGCACAACTGTTCCAGTGAACTGCACTCAAAATACTTCTGCAATCAAATTTACAGCCGAAGATTGTGTGTGCAATAGGGGGAAGCTGTAAATCAATGACAGTCTTGCTAATGACTGTATATAGGGCAGAAGTAAGGTCAGATAGCAGTGCTGCTGTTCTGAATAAATTCAGTGGATTTGATTTTTATCTCACATTGCTATAATTTCATTGGTATTACTTTATTGACTTTTATCCTAATATAATCCAAAGTATCCCAACTGTACACTATTTCTCACAGTCAAAAATTTATTTTGAGTGTAATAAGACTCTGGTGAATCTTTCAGTATTAATACAAAAAGTACAAAGAAACCAAAAATAAGAATACACCAAGTGCAGTGTCTGTGTTGCCTATACCAAACTGTGCTGTTAGCATGGTACTGGGGAAAGGAGCGGCCCAAAGGCTGCACCAGGCCAGAAGTTTTATGGTAATCTGTGCTTCGCTTATGCTGGAAACACCTTTCCCATAAAACCAAACCAAACCAAACCAAACCAACATTTTTACTGTAATTAAGTGCTTCAAGCAATCATTTATTTTGTCAAAATTTCATTTTAGGGGAAAAGCAAAAATTCTGAGAGCGTATGGTGTCTTGTTTCAATATTTTCCCTTCAAAATAATTTTACTGTGACATGTAGCATAGTGCCTATACATACAGTGTATACCATGCTGTAGTGCAATAGGTTCTAAACTCAAACATACATTTCAATCTATTCAGCATGCATTTACTTTCTGAACACTGCAATTTCCCTCCAAATAATAACTTCACAAAACCAGTGAAAGAGATCAGTCCCTCCAGTGCTCGTTGTGGGATTTGCTGGGTTTTTTTCCCTTTCTCTCTGGAGCAAGGTGGGTGCATTGTTCTCCTGCAAGGAGAACATGGCAGGAAGGCTGCTTTTGGGGCCTGCTCTCCATGGAATGATTTGCAGCTCAGACTCTTGTCACCTTGCTTTGCCCACACTCTCTCCCAAGCTGGCATCTCGCTGGGCTGCGCTCCTCGGGCAGAGCTGAGGAGGAGGTGCAAAGCAGCCTGTGGCAATGCAGTGGGAAGCTGAAGCAGGCTGTGCTGATTGCAGGGGAGAGCTTGCGACGGCCACGGTGTTGCGATGGCCCAGTGGGCACTTCCCACAGCACCCCACTGCTCCCCAGGCTCCTCTGTGCAGAGCTGGCAGAGCCTTGCGCTGAGCACCGCAGAGAATTTTGAAAGAAGGGTTACAAACTTCAAAATGAGATTATGCTCTGGCAGGGTCACACTGAGGTGCAATTCAGCCAGCTTCTGCCTCCCCTCCCTAAAAAGCCCACCACTACTGAGCTGAGCCATCCTTTCTGCTGCACTCAGACTGCGTAGGTCTGCAATTAAACCCCAGGTTACGCAGCAATTCTCCTCCAGTCCCAGCAGACACGTGGGAGCTTCGTTGCTATCCTCGTCCACACTGACATTTTCATGACTTTCAGAAAGGGTGGTTATAGCTGAAAGTCTGTCATCATACAAAAAAAAAAAAAAAAATAAAAAAAAAAATTATTAATTTCAAATACATTTTGTTATGTTTGCCTTTCAGAATAAATGTAAATTTGCACCAGAGCAACAAGGGATGTGAAATGAGACTTACAAATGTGTTGGTACAAGCTTGCACATAAGGCAGTCACAGATGATTGATACGATGACTGATACTATAATTTAGCTTTTTATGCAGTTTAAATGAGCACTCAATTCCGTACCCTTTAATCACAACGTGGCATTTCATCTCATGAGTAGTCAGCTGTAGTTCAATAAAAGAAAGACTGCCCAACAGGAATAGGCAAAGTAGGCTGAGATCTCCAAAAAAACCCAGATCAAAAACATTATTTGAAAAATGAAATATTAATATGGGCAAGGCTTCCAACTAAATGTTTCCTTTGGTATTTGCTCGAGTGAATGTTATACCTCTAGTGGCAGTAGAAGTGAATTACTTAGCATAATGACTATGGAAAATTCAGACTACAGTTAAATAGTTTCTACATCTTGGATATAGGTATGTACATACAAAAATGTGTGTCTTTTTGAAAAATGAAATCTCAAATCCCCACGTCAGTAATTCACACTGCTCAGAGCCTGAAAGTCGAGCAAGAGACGTGAGCAGGCCTTTCCAAGTTAAATACTGTAATTTGTCCAAATAAAATGACAGAACGCAGGCTCACACCCAGTATCCGGATGCTCCCGTGGCCTCTGCTTGAAGTTACCAGATATGTCCATTACCTCCCCTCAAAGGAAAGCTTGTTATAAAAATGCTAATGTACAGCTCATCCCTGCAGGCCCACGGGAAGGCAAACTGCTCGCTACAGCTGTGCGGGGAGACACGCTGCTCTGGAGAGACAGGCATATGGCAAGACTGGTTCAGGCTGCGGCAGTGCCGGGAGTCTGTCTGTGGACACACACCTCCTCCCAGATCCCAGCTGTGTTGACAGCAGAGTCCTCCCCCAGCCTGCCCAGGGGCTGGTGAGCATTGCCCTGCAATAGGTTACCACCCCTCTGATCTGGATATACTTGTTTGAACACTCCCTAGCCTATTTCAGTGAAAATCAGCTGGGCCAGCAAGCTCTTATTACTTTAAATGTTGGGGCATGGCTGCACAGATGTTTTTCCTTCCCTGCAAAGCAACCTCCAGCTATTCCTACTCTCCTAATCTTCAGCTACACTTTGGCTCTGCAGCCCCTACCCCATTGGATTATGCACTATTTTGTCTATTCTTTAAAACCTAAGTTGTTGTGCTGTTAAGTTTGATTCCCCGCACACCCCTGATTCACTTAAGTAAATGTTATAATCTGTGCCAACACAACAGAGGAGATGGCATGGGGTTGGAAAAAATGGCCATGAGGTCCCCACATGAAATTTGTCTTTGGGGTAAATGTTTTCAGGAAACTGTGGTCTGATACTCCTTAATCCCCCCACAGTAAACTACATGACTCGAGTTATTTTACAGTCATCTCATCAATGTTCTCAACCTCTTGTTAGTGTCACACTCTCCAGATCCACTAAACTCAGTAGAATCTCCACTGTCAAAGGAGTTTTTGGCCTGGGCCTTCATGTAATTCTACATGTGGCTGTGGCTGAGTTGTACCCCCCCATAGACAGTTCTGAACACGCTCAAGGCGCGGTGCTTCTAATGCCTTCAGTCAAAGGAGTCACCGTAATACCAGATGGAGAAATAAACTCCAACCACTCTGTGTGTAAATCAAGTACATGTGGGATCTGTGCTGATGGTGCCCTCTTCAAGTCAGTGCATGTAAATTATCTGCACTGTAAACTTCTCAGTAATTGGAGACAGCAAAGCCCAAATCCAGAAGCTTTCTAAACTTCCAGGTCAGAGATGGACTCCAGCCCCCTTGACCCTCAGATGTCTCTTCTCTGTGGTGTGCTTGCAATGTACCAAAGACTGCACAAGCCTAAGTACAGGACCATCTGCTTAAAAGCAACAACAGTTTCTTGTTCTTGACTTCCAGCTTTTTTTAATCCTCTGTCTTTGTCCTGCTGTCCATAATAATGAACGAGTTCAGCAGGAAGGACAAGTGGTTTCCAGAGTAGTTCACAGCAGAACTCCACAAGGAAGCCTGGAGCACACCTTGGCACCATGCTCAAGAAACAGAGCATGCAGTGTCAAGAGCCTTTCAGAGAGGGGCCAGAACCAGAAAGAGAAGGATGAATGGCACTTGTGGTCAGCTTTTCAAGTAAAATCTAAGTATCAGGGTTGGCATTTGCTAACAGGACAGCAAAGCCACCGGCAAGGCTGCCCTGCCTCCCCTCTGCGCAGCTGCACAAAGACTTCAGAAGTTGCACACGTAGAACACTTGAGCAGCGGAGGTGCAAAATGGATTGTATTAAGTGAAGCTTTTAATATGATTTTGATAACAACGATTTTTATGTTAATCTCCAAAGAGTTTGCTTTTGTAACATTTAACTGATAAGCATATAATCTAGTTTTAATTTAATCTCGGCAGGTGTTTCCCAATGGTAAATGTTAAATTTTTATTGCTTCCTTAGGCAGTAATAATAGGGGAGATGTCTGGAAGGCTCCTACTGTCCATTTGTAAGCAGATAGCACTGTATTTTATAATAGCTGTAAATCTGACAGGATAGCCTCTTACATTTGAGATGACATTATAAATATGTGTCAATGCTGAAGTAAACATCTTCGTAAGGAAAATGAAATGGAGATGTTATTAGAGGTGTAATGAAACAACCATAACTGCTTATTTATAAGAGACGTATATGCACATCCTTGAAAGACACAGAGCCCATGCTGGGTTTGCAGCTTTCTGAGGAGCAGGACAATGAAGACTCTCAGCAGGCTCCTACAGACGACACAGAAATACATCTTACACTTCATAAAGATGATGACTGTCTTAAAACTCTAAATGTGTGCTCTCTCTGAGGTTTCTAAATTATTATAAATACCATGGTGTCTAAGACTCAATTATGGCTTCTTTCATACAGCTTCATGGGACAAAGCACACGTCAGGAGCTCCCACAGGAAGAACCATAAGGCACCAAGTACAAGGAAGTGAACCCTGATTGATACCTGTCTGAAGTGTAACACAAGGATACTGTGGGCAAAATTCACTCTGTACAAGACCTGAGAGGGACTTGAATGATCACTTGGATCTGACACTGGCCTTGTGCTCAAGAAAGAGCATGCATGAAGCCTGCCCTTGTTTATATTTAGTATTTTAAAGATGCTTTAAACTGTATTTTCCCCAAATCGTTTTATCTGTTCTGCAGCAAGCACAGCTCTCTGGAAAGCTCTGCTGACCATGTCCATAGGCACATCTCAGGGACCCATTAGCACCAGCAGAGTGCTGAGCTAAAGGACTTCTAAGGTGGAACTGGCTTGCCTCCAGCCCATGTGGAGCATGGGCAGAGAGAGCTTTGAGCTGTCTTTACTCTCCTGTGGAGGCATGCCCTGAAAGGGATTACACTTTAACAGAGGTCTAGATATTTCCTCAACGGTGCTTTGATATGTGGCTCCCAAGGTCCACATTATTAGTCATAAAAACAAACAGTCTAACCTCTGACACAAAAAAATACACGCCAGTACTGGTAAGTCCCTGGTGACAAGAAATGGGAATACAGCGTGCTGCCACTGGGGGGTGGAAATCTGAAAAACTGCCACATAAGCAAGTTAAAAAAACCCTTTTACTGGTGAATTAAAGTTACAAGAACAGCTTGGACAACTTAGGCTGAGCAATTCTCGCTTCCATAGTAAATCAGAACATGTATGCTGCTTTAAGGTGGTAGTTTGAATGAGGGATTTTGTTTCCTTGGATGGTCCTTTAAAACAAACAAATAAACAAAAGATATTTTATGAAGACATTTTTATGAATTGTTATTAAATAGAAGGACAACTCAAATCCTCTTCCACAGAAAGATAAGATAGAAACAACACAACAGGGGCGTGAATGGAAATGCAGATACGTCACTTCATTTCCTGAGTTACTTCAAAGAGGATCTGCCATATTGTGTCATGGAGAAGGCAACTGTCAAGAAAAACAAAGTACCACATTACAGGTATTCACTATTAAGAATAAACTATTAAAATTCACTATTAAATGCATAAAGAGCTATAGGTAAAAGTCATATATAGAAAACGTTTAGTTCTCTCCCGTTTGCACACTAGATCCTTTCCTGCTGAACTTTGTAAAAATACAATTAATTTTGTGTAAGTGCTTCAGACTCATTAAAGAAGACACTGATTAAAGGATCCCTCTCATAAAGTGTTTGCAGTCAGCTCTCCAGCTGTACCACTGTCACACACATGTCAGCGTTACAGGCTTACTAGGCTAGTGGTGAACACAGAGCCTGAGCACCATACCTTCTGTATCTAAATACGACACAATGTCCTTATGCCGTGGCAGATAAAGTGCAAGTTTATGCTAATCAGGTGTGAAAATTACAGGAATCGGGAATAATGCTGTGTTTATCACAACTTCGGAAAATCTTCTCGTGATAAATGAGTTGAGAATTTCCCATATAAAGTATTTAAACAGATGGATAATCACCACAGCAACCAAAACCATGACAGAGTCATTCAGGAGCATTCTGTATCTGCAGACTCCAGTCTCAGGTTTTGTGCTGCAAAGAGGCAATATTTTATGTAACAGAATTCTAGACAATGCTTTAGGTAGCTCGCAGTGGTTTCTAAGGTAGGTAAAAAAATCCAAACATTAGCTACAGGAGCTGATATTTTTTTTTACACCTCAGATCACACTTGAACCAACCTGACAAACTGGGAACAGATTCTCTACTGCATTTTATGTCTCCTTTACAGCTGTATTTCTGACTTCTTCTTCAACCACCTTTTTTTTTTCTCTCATCTTTTCCCTGCGCTACCAGCATCATAACAAGGACTGCAACCTCAATCTGCTTCTGATCCCAGCAATAATTAATCATTCAGGCAAAATAAAGTAACCCACTTGAGAAGGAGAAAGCGAAAGAAACAATAACCTAATGATAAAGGAGAGAACTTCCCACGAACCAGAGATAATTCTAGTTACAGCCAGTCGCCATCTCCCACATTGCAGATGAGCAGTCTACCCACCGTACGTGGCACGTGGGCACGCTCATATATGTCCTCGCAATAATATTTTTCATCCACCTCAAGCAGCGAGGAGAGCAGTAGGACTGTGCTAAACCAGGCTTCGGGCACACCCCAAACCAAAAAGCCCAGCCCTGGTGAGTTTATCAAGCAGCTCTGTAAAAGGTTTGCATATGTCAGTGGTGGTTAAATAGCGATGGCACATATGTGCCTTTATTAACGTCTAGCTGGGGCATAATCTCTCTCAAGGGCACATTATTGCACAACTGTCGGCGGTGTGGGGTTTGTGCTCTCTGAAGCATCAGGCACTAGCTACAAGGACAGAAGAACACCGACTCCTACTCGTGCGCATACAAGTTTTCACATTTAATTGGAGTTAACACAGGGCTTTTAAAATAACAACCGAGAAACAAGCTGCGGTGATGGGCGGGTGGAAGGGGAAGATCGGCACGATTTCTGATTTTCAACAGGTGTCCAGTAGTTGAAAATGTTATTACATGTATGTGACAGGAAAAACTAAGTTGAATCCTGGGAAACTTAAAAAGGGAGAGCTAAAACCTGCTTTTAGAGGTTCTGAACTTTTGCTGTAAATGGGCTGGAAAATATGAGCTTGACTAATTAACGTGCTTCTAAGTCTCGCCATTTAGAATGATGGGGTTTTTTCCTAACTTGATTATTAATTTGAATATCTCTGAAGCATGTTTACGTCTGCTGCTTCTCCTGAGATAGACTTCCAATATCAGAAACACCCTGCATTTGATTAATACCCAGTAAAAACATAATAATGTCCTGAATGTATCTTAAAGGCCAAAGTCTGATAGTGTGTTTAAAACCAAGAATTCCAGTTTATTTTTAAACATAAATGTTAAATTCTATGAGCTGATTGACACATGTCAAGGACCCCCCCCCCAAATATTTTACCATTTTTCACTGCATACATTCTCAGAAATTCTGATGAGATCATGATTTCTATATATATTAATTTAACTGCAATATTATGTAATTTGTGGCTGTTGAGACTGGAACTGTTACCTACTTATCGTCTACTAGCAATTATTGGCTCTGCAGAAAGCAGTATTTGGAAAAAGGTGAGTGCTGGTACACACCTATTGGCTAAGTTGCAGAAAGTTTATTTTGCTTTTTGTTGGTTTGTTGGGTTTTTTTAATGTCTTCCATGATTTTAAATAGACAAAATGTTACTTCCTGT
>JANHGN010009129.1:0-20211 GCA_024605025.1 Megaceryle maxima
CCGTTCCCCCTCGCTCCTCCCCCACGTGGGAGCAGGTGGCTCCCGCCACCGCCGGGGAGCGGGGCCAGGGCCGGGGGCTCAGCCTCTGCTCCGGGGTGGAAAGGGAGAGCCAGAGGGGACGCGCGGGCTGATAAAGGAAATCTAACGACGCATTTTTTTGAGCTCAAATAAATGAAATTTGAACGATGTGTATGTTTATTTATGCTTCTGACTGTGGTGGCTCTATCTGCTGTCAACAGGATTCAAATCTTGGTCATAAATTACAGAGTGAGAAAAAGAGAAACTTGCTCGTTGGCTGGGTTTTTACAAGCTGAAGCACCTATGTGGAATTACTCTTTCTGAAAAGGTGCCTTTAGAGCACAATCTGCCTTGAAGTTTTTATGACTTTTTGTGGTGCTAAGTAGGAGACATCCCCGTGTGCTTTTTTGTGTGGAGCAGCATGTTTCCTTAGAGGCTGTTACCACAGTATGTTCTGAAGAGTCCCAAATGGATTGAAAACATCAGCTTTACTAATGTTTTACGCATAGAGGCTTTTGTAACATATGGGATTTACAGAGTATTGTGATACAGCATACATGAATTTGCAAAGCATCAAACCTGTCGTGTGAAGCATGTTGTACAGCAGCTCTCCCTGTACTGTCACACTCAGAAATCTCTGGAAAGTGTGGAAAATCTTCAAAAGCTTCCTTGCTGGAAGTTCTGGGTGAAAAAAGTAGAGGGCATCCAGGGAAACACCAATGTGAGATGAGTATGGAAGGAGACGGGGCAGAGTGAGAAGGTACTTTGACAATATTATTAGAGAAGAAACAATGGTGATGAAGTCCAAGCTCAAATGAAGTCAGTGATGAAACTCCCATTAACCTTGGAAGGGATTCGAGACAGGCACTTCAGCTGTGCTGGGCTCTCCTGTGAACTATGTGCAGGGAGTGAAGATCAAGTGCATCATAGTCTTTCATGATACCTGTCAACTCACATAAAGGTCAGGAATAGCCTGGTCTGGACAGGAGGTGTGAAGTATTTTGGCTACAATTGGCAATGTTATGTATTGTTATGTTGATGAATTCTCATCTGGGAAGCTTCATCTCTTGCTGCAGTTTATTATTCACTATTTGCCTTTATGCTGAACAACTAAAAGATCCAAGTGCTTGCAATGAGGAGATTATAGCTAACTCAGATAGTCATAGTACAATTCAGATATTAAGAATTTCTCAGTGTTCTAGCACTACCACCTTCAGAAGATTCAGGCATTCAAACCACGTATGAAAAGTCATCTTGGAGGTGAAAGAAAGAATATTTTCCTAAGTCACCTTAAAATTTGTTTACATATTTATTTTACTAGCAGTTAGCAACACCTGGAAGTCCAGAAAAGCATCTAGTGGTAGAAGGAACAAGTACGAAGATAAAGAACAATGCTGTTGCCCCAACAGAATACTGTTGTTTGTGAGACCATCACTGAAAGTCTGGGAATTTGTGGTATTCTTTTGGCCAAGTATCCCAGCTTTTCTTGGGATCAGTCCCTCAGCTAATTAGCTCCCTTCCTGATCTCAAAACCAGCTTTTTCTCATTGTCCCTTGCACACACTGGAGATGTTGCCACTTCAAAGCCGTTTTGACTGTGGTATGTGCCTGTGTGTATATATATATATATATATGTATATGCACGCCCCCCGTGTGTGTATCTATAGTCCATCTAGAGCAGCAGAGGTCTCAATGAACTTATTCACATAGCCTCTGTGTCTCATCTGGAGAATACTCCTCAACAATTATGTATGGATCTGGCTTGTTCTTTGGTAATCATCACTCACATGAATCATATATTCTGATCTGATACAGTCTCTTTTGAGACATAAGGATTCAGCAGTCTCAGGCTATAGTAATTTGTAGGCAAATAGGTACTAGAAGTCCAGTCTGCTAAATAACTAATAACAGGATACATGCCCTAGATAGACATATGTTTTCATCTCTGTCCGTGGGTAGCAAGACAGCTGCCATTTACATTTTGGAACAGAAAGCCCTGAATTCCTCTGAAACAGGTCAGACCTTCTCTGCTTCTGGCACATCCAATACTCGCAACTGGTGATTCTTCCTGGCAAAATACCCTGAAATTGTGAAGTCATAGTAGCCCTTGACTTTGATAGTCAACAGTAAGATGGAAAGTTCAGTCTAAAAGAAATCATATCCAGACCTGAAACATAATATGTCTGTTTTGTTTATGTTGAAGCAAAAGAACTGGATTATTATCTGTTCTTTGTATCCAAGAGGGGTTTGGATGTTTCATGTGGGAACCTGTATCTCTTAGATGGCATTCAGTCATTTTCTGTACATTTCTAATGTTTGTGTGGTCATATATAATATACTCAAGAACAGAATGCACATTATTTGTATCCTCACTATTATCACTATACCTACGCTGTAATAAGAAGCTATATAAACAAGACATTGAGCAGAGAAAGAACATAGGAATCAGCAAAGTTACTATTTCCTTTTTATGCAACTCAAGAGTCCTCTGGAATATTATTCAAAAATTGATTCTGAGGTTTCTGATTTCTAAAAGCAAAATACAATTAAATGTTTTAGGAAGAGGAACAATCAAGGCTTTAGTATCGGTCACCAGAGAACCTTTACCTAGTAAAAGTCCCTTGAGGATTAAAAATTTCAATGTCCTGCCTTTACTGCAAAGCAAAAAGGTCACTGTTCCTTGCATATGCTTTATTTGTTTTATAGATATTGGGAATATATGTATACTGTCATGATTTCTAACATTTCAAGGTCAGTTTATGCTTGACCACCAGTGTGAAAATAAAGAGAAATGTCCATTACCTTGCATTTCTGGTTGCTTACAGCTAACAAATGAGTTTCACCTGCATAGTTAAAAACCACAGTAAATACAGCCCAAAATTTTCAGACATTCAGGCCAAGTAAAGAAATTGTAGACGGTTTCATAGAGCAGTCTCAAGTGGCAAAGGAGAGAACATCCATTGCTGTAGAAAACCCAGTATCTTGACATAGATCCTGTCATTTGCCTTTTATCAGTTCGAATTTGCTTTTTCTATGGTATTCTACTATGTCATGTTTCAGAAATACAGCTATATATTAGATTGTGGGGTAGAGACTGTTTCATATAAAATATATTTAATATAAAATATAGACAAGAGGTCCTTAATTATAAGGTATTGGCATTGTACAATTAGCATACTATGTTAAGGGCTACTTGGTGAAGACAGATGAGATTTATTTCTTTTAATGAAAGGAGTTCTTAGACAGGTCCCCGGTTTAGCATGTACATGATTTTTTATCTCAAACCCAGGAATTTGTAAATTGTATACTTTTCAGAGTATAGGCTGGGAAGTAAAGATGCTCTGCATAGGAACAGGGAGCCATATGGTTTATGACATATAGCCATAAACCAGGCCACTTTCTCTCCACCTACAAAGAAAAACCACAGAATCAAAAAATACCAAAGACTTTTGTATTAAAGATTTCTTCTGTGGGCATCATGAAGCCTTCCAACATTAAGACACTGAACATTTGGAAGTTCTGCAGAGGAAGATGCTGGTGACTTCTCCCTAGCTTAATTCTTCTCAGTGTTTTTTCTTAAATGCTTGACATCACAACTTGCTTGTTAGATATCAAGTTGTAAACGCTTTCCCTCTTGATACAGACATTGCACTCACAAACATTTCAGAGTTCCATTAGTTGTTCTAGAGTATTTAAATAACATTCTCACACTACTGAATGAATTCAGAGGATTAGCTTTCTAGAAGGTTTCATTGTTGTAAAGAGCTAATTAAAATTAGGCCCTGTACTGGTTTCGGCTGAGCTGGAGTTAATTTTCTTCATAGTAGCTCAGATGGTGCTAAGTTTGGGATTTACAGCCAAAACACTGATGAGAACACAGGGATGTTTTAGCTATTGCTGAACAGTGCTTGCACAGCATCAAAGCTTTTCCTGCTTTTCATGCTGCCCTGTGAGTGAGTTGGCCACAGCTGGGCTAGAAGCTGGGAGTCAACACAGCTAGGACAGCTGACCCCAACTGACCAAAGGGCTATTCCTTACCATATGATGCTCTGCTCAGGAGTAAAAGCCAAGGAAAAGAGGAAGAGGAAGCGGGGACATTCAGAGTTATGGTGCCTGTCTTTCCAAGGCTCTGCTTTCCTTGGGAAGTAGCTGAACACCTGCCTGCCAATAGGAAGCAGTGAATGAGACCCTTACTTTGCCTTGCTTGTGCACACAGCTTTTTGCATTACCTATTTAACTGTCTTTATCTCAACCTACAAATTTTCTCACTTTTACCCTTTGGATTCTCTCCCACATCCCACTGCAGGGGATCGAGCGAGCAGCTCTGTGGGGCTTAGCTGCCAGCTGGGGTTAAACCACAACAGATACAGACTAGAAGTTTATTTATGAAGATTATTTCAAGAACTTTACTATTCTATACGTTCTAATTAAGTAGGAATCAGAGAATTTAGCTTTTTTTAAACCAGAATCTTTCAGGGGTCAAAAAGAATTAAAAGCTAAGAGGAAATTCACAAAAAATTAACAGTAATCTTAAATTTTCTCTATGAACTTTCAGTGACAGACATACTAAATCTAACTATTAAATTGAGGAAAAATATTGCACTATTGCATAGGAACTGAAAGACCCAAGATAGAAACTTCTGGATGCCAACTAGCAGTCACCAGAACCAATTTCAAATGTATCTAAGGCCAGGAACTGGTAGAGAAGAGTTGTGAAAACTTCTAGCACTTTTTTTTCTCATCTCGTGCTTTGCAAAGCTGAGGCTCATCCCGTTGACTTCTGCAGTCATGTAGAAATGAGACAGCAAATACAAACAGTGAACAAAACAGTGCATAAGTAGGATCCAGTTCAGCACTGGTTTTACAATACCATTATCTCAACAAGAAATTTTGACTACTGGTGAGAAAAAAAAGAAAAGTAAAACACTGCCAAGGAAGTAGATTCATTGCTTGGTCATTACAGAATCACTGAACTGTCACGGTTGGAAAACACCGAGTCCAGCTGTCAACCCCCCAAAAAAACCCAGAACTTTAAATCTCCCCCCACCCCGAAAAGTCTCCTCTAAATACCCAAATGTGTTCAGCCCACCCACACAACTCCTAGGACAGTAGTACAGCCATCCTACAATCCTAACCTAAAGAGAAGAGACATTTGGATCTCATACCCTTCCCTGAGCACCTCAGATGTCCAGTCTTGCCTAACTTGAGCCTGGGCCTGCATTCCTGAACGGGATACATACATCACTGTGCTAATTAGAGTAACAGAATAAATATTAAGTCTGAATAACCATTGTGTGTTCCGCAAGGCAACACCTCAAGCCTTTATGGTGAAGTCCTACATAGTTTTCTTTAAAAAAAAAAAGCCAAACACCTAACTTTTTAAAAATTGCCTTTTTTACCTTTCAGCATAAAGCAAATGGGATTAACTTCATTTCTCTACCCTCTGCCTACAAGTTATGGTAGGTATGTGTTGTATGGGAAGAAAATGGCACTCCCAAGTGGTAACTGTGGGAATTCTGTTCTAATTACAGTGCTCTGCATGGCAGAGTTGTACACAACCAGAGCCGTGGGACCCAGGGTGCTGTTATCTGCACAGGAGACCATCACAAAGCTCTGGACTGATGTTTCTCATTATCTAGGTACTGTAAGTCTTTTGATAAGACTACTTCTCAATTAACAAAATGAATACACATCTTTAATTGTGAAGGTAACTTATGACCTTATGATAAAGGTAGCATGAAAGGTAAGTTATGATCATAACTTTACAAACACAACAGCGGTCTCTTAAGTTTTCTCCACGCGTAATAACATCCAACTATGTGGGTATTATTGGAGTAAAAGGTCAGCAAAATTTGGAACTCAGTAGGAGTCAAGCAGAGCACACCTTGAAATTAATGCAATGCTATAACATACTAATGACAATTACTACCTTTCAGCTGTACACTCAGTTCTAGTTGTTTTATTTATCACCGTTAAAAAGAGACACAGCAGAAATGTGGCAGTTCACAGATGAAACGGTGTTTAATAAAGGACGAAGTGATTTTCTTACCAGGAAACAGGCTTATTTTAGAAATGAAAGGCAGAAGTTGAGACATGATAGAAAAAGCTAAAACAAGAAAAGGTACAGAGCTGGTTTGTACAGTCCTTTCTATTTGCCACGTCATGGTACAAGCGCACAGAAAAATCCAGTTTAATTCAAAACCAACAGTCTTCATATCCATTGTCACTCATCACCTCAAAATATATCCATAGACATGAGCTGTCAGACATCCTTCAAGAATTATTACCATTTAGGACAGAAATAAATCAGTAGGAGACACTATTTAGGAAGAAAATTCTTCTGAGTGGGTTATGGGATTGATAGGTAACTTGTCAGGTAGTCTGGGTTGGCTTTGTTTGCAGAGAAGAGGGTTATTTGGGGGGTTCCTCATTTGCTTCTTTTAACTTTATTTCAAATAATCTAATTTAGGATTAAATCATAGGCTACACCCCTTAACCACAGATTTGGTCCCGTGTCTCTGGAATAGGGATACTATGGCATTCTTATAAGTGTTAAGAGGATAATTGAGAGATTGTGAATATGGTAACTACTCTCTTGGGCGGCAGTTGAGCTACATTGCAATATCCTTTATCATAAATAAAAGTCTACATTCATGATCAGCATTTCACTAAGTCTATGTCATCACAAAAAATTAATCCATGATGGTTACAGCAGCCAAGTACTGCACACGTGTGACACAGGAGTTTTATTTGAAGAAAGGAAACAAGTTTCAATGCAATTTCCCAAAGAACTATGAAATTAAACAATAATATGAGTAAAAAAAAGCACATACTCTAGTATCCCTAATATCAGTCAGATTACTGTTACAGAAGTTTGAATATATGCTAACCTCAAGTTCATAAACTTACTCATAGTTACTCATTATGTGCTCACAATTATCCATGGGCAGCATATGAATGAAATATACCTAATTTTACTAAGGCACTGAGAATTGTAGTTATGTCTATGATTTACTGTTCAAACCTCCTGTCTTATGCAATGAACTCTTTAAGCCTGTGCTGTCTGGAATTTTTTTCACCATTTTTGCAGAATTTAAACATATTTTGAAATCAGAAAATAAACTCAGTAAAACTGAAATATTATGAAGTATCATGTAAACTATCAGTCACTGAGTACATATTACATTTTCAATTTAATAGGGGAAAAAATGAAATTTTATTTTGCAGAACACTGTTACATTTCATTCTGATTTCAACAAGAGGATTTTTGTTTTGGTAATACTTCCTGCAGAACAGAATAAAATGTCCACGCCTCAGTTCTGTCTATGCCAGAACAGCCCGAGCGTCCCTCCCAGGGACTTCCCCTTAGGCCAGCAGCAGGACGGCGAGATGGCCCTCTGCCCCACTTACAGCTCACCCTGTGTTTTGCTCAGAAACATGCTGGGTTTGTCTCTTCTGAGAATGACTGAGAACTGATAATGATTTTGCTCTGTTTAGTTGCCAAATGATGGGGTTTTTTTTAGTCTAAAACTGCATTCAGACACAGTTCACCAAGTTTGTTTGAAAAGTGATTGTCGTGCTGGATTCACAAGATGGGATGACTCATTAGACCACAGCAGGGTGCGTTAGATCTGGGCACGTGTGCAGTGACAGATGCCTCCCATAGTGGATTTCAGATCTGCACAGCACGTTGTCCTGTTGCTACAGTGTCACCCAGGAACATCTCCAGTCCTGATGAACACACAGTTCTCCATAAAGCCTGTCCTAAGCACCTAACTTACCCATCCTGAATTTCAATTTATTCCTGCCCTCACTTTGCTACTCTTAAAATGGTTACTACCTCCTTCGACTTACTAAAGGAGCAAATATAGTGAAGTGTATATTGAGTACTGAATATAGTGGAATTTATGAGCCAAAAAATGGCTGAGACACTCTCAAAGCTATTCTATCCTTCAGCCTATCTCCAATGAAATAAAAGCTGTGTAACAGTTTTGTAGACTGTGCCCTGAAGAGCTATGCCTGAAGGAGGAAGGGAGGGATGTTGGTACTACCTGGTGTGGGAGTAGCTCTGATGGAGGGAGCAGACGTGGGGGTGAGGAGAAGCTGTGATGATGCTGAGTGCTGCTGTGGGAAGGCACATACTGAAATAGGAGGCTGAAACTGTTGTAAAAGATTGTCAGGTTGCTCAGATCTAGTGTGAGGTGTCCTTGCCATTGGCAGGGGGGTTGGAAGCAGATGATCTTTAAGGTCCCTTCCAACCCTGACAATTCTATGATTCAATGAAAAGATACCTTAAGGCTTAATCCTTACCTGGACCTTGGGAGGCTGCTGGAGTTGCATTAACAAGCCACCTCACTTTTTACTCCATCTGCTCATCCACAGCTGAACTTCAGGGCAGTGCTGCTCCAAGAGATAAACGCCTTATCACCTCCTCTCATTGCGGTGTCTCCTGCACTAGCTCTTTGTGGGAGAAAGATAAAGAGAAGACAGAAATTTAAACTTTCTCTTCCTCTTTCAAAGTTTTGATAACATACAAGGGGTGAGTCTAAGTCTGTAAATCATCATTTCTGGGAAATTCAACATCCTTGCCTTGAATTTTGTGAAGTTTGTCAAGAGCTCCTAAGTTATTAAGAAATGTAGCACAGGTTAAAGACATGAACAGCACTGCACTGCCCCAAAGGACCTACCATCTGAAAACTGCTCAGTGAACCAGCAGTGAAATGATTGACTCAGGCCAGAAGCAGCCTGATGTAAGGCATCACTTCAGCCCTTCACTGGGTAGTGCTTTCAGCAGAAATGCCCTGGCATGAAAATGCAGAGAGACTGAATCAGTTTTTTCTCTCCTACTAGGAAGTGTTACTGAGGAGTCAGAAAATCTCACACTGCCTCAAAGCCAAGCTGTGCCTGTTGTATACGTAAGGAAAACAGACAGTTTTACAGTTACTTGTCCAACTGGTTTCCCATTAAAAGAAATACTTAGAAGTGTTGAGATTTAAGTGAAATGTTTTGTACCACTGTGTAACGGACACAACAGGCATTTCCTTGAGAATATTTATGAATATTGACTTTGTAAAATCTGAAAGGGAAGCAGTCCAGATTCCCGGGAGCTATGCCAAGACATTTTGAGTCTGGGGAAACAGCACTCTCATGATGTGCAAGCAGGACTAAAATCCAGAGCTCCTGGAATTTAACCTTAGCTACCGGGTTTCTGTGTATTCATGGCACACGGTGCAGTCACTGTGTGCTTCTTCTCACCAGCTTAAGGCCTGTAGACATAGTGTACTGTATAGGTCAGTCAATATTTGTAAGATGATGACCACTCAGGTCAGATTGTAATGTATCTCATGATAAAAAGCTTTTGCCTGGTGAGCAGTAAAGTACAATCATGAAGGCTTTCCTCGGGACAGCAGGGAGCCAAACACCAACATGGTTCTGAAAACCACATAAAAGACCGAAACTCTAGGCAGCACCACCCAGTCTGGACCCTAGCTGAAAAAAATGTCCTGCTCCACAAAACACCTCAGAGTACTGTACTGTTTTCTTTCACTACCATCTCCTTTTTTGCACCAGCAGTGGGGATCAGTCCTCACACATGTGGATGTCAACAGCAGCGTAGGGCTGAGGAACCTCATACGCTCTCCCTTTCCTATGAAATAGTTCTGTACCTCCTCCCAGGCCAAACAGCAATGGTCCTTTTACCAGAAGAGACTTCATCTTCTGTTTTCATGCAGATACAGATTGTTTATTGGTGACCTGGACTCCCAACTTTTGTAGACATTTCCATAGGTGGACAAGAAATATCTTATGTAAATCAAAGTCAAAACAGAATGAAACAAAATGAAAGAAAACCCCAAGCCACACACGGGAAAGAACATCCAGTTAAGGTGCCTAGAGGAAAGACATGACAATCCAAAAACAGGCAGGGTTTGGACTAAGTTATTTGCCTTTCCTGGTGCCTCAGCTAGAAGCAAGAGATTAGCCACAGTCATGGGTGGATTATCTTGATATGTCATTTCAGTGGGAGTTAAGCATCAAAATTACTTTGAAACCTAGCTGTTAGTTTAATCCTAAATATGAAGCCTCAAAACTGATTAAGTGGCAGTTAAATCAGAAAAGTTCAAATGGAAACAATTACTCTGATAAGAAAGTTTTGTGATAGGGTAGGTTTTCCTGTTTTTTGGACACTCTTTTTGTCAAGACCATGTTTTCTATAATATGCCATCTCCACCATTTCTCAAAAGATTTTTTTTAATATTTCAAAGCACTTCTGTCCTTTCAAGCACAGTGAGAGTCCTTAAATAAAATGTACTGATTTTTCATTGACTAGTAGTTGGCTGTGCTATCTGCATTTAAACCCAAATTAGATTACCTCCACTAGCAATCCCAGAAATTAGATATCTGCAGCATTCAGTTCAGTACAAGAGATCCTCACGGGCTGTTTCTGAAGGTACAACAGCAACTGTGCCATTTGTTATTTCAGCCAGTACAACATGTATTTCAACCAGTCTGCTCAGGCAGACCTGTTTCAGCAGCCTGCCAAGCAAGCAAGACAGCAATTACACAACATCGTCTTGTCTCATTTCATTTCATACTGACATTATCATCTATCTAAGATTTCTGTAGAGCAATAGGTTTGAAATCACAAACAACTTAAAATATCTGTTTTCTGAGAACAGCTTCCTTCTGCAGTATCAAAACAGGCCACTTGCTTTTTCTTCCTAAAATAAAAATACTCGCTTCAGCTCTGTGCTGCACAGAGGATTTATATGGACTATTCTTCTTGGGAGTCCTGGCAGCTCTTCCTGCCTGTTATCTATGACCAGAAGTGAGCTGATGTATCAGTTTTTACAGGAAACCAAATCAGCAAATGTCACACAGGCAACAAAGCAGGATATAGTAAACTATGCTCCATATATATATCCCATGCTTCCTTTATGCTCTTAAAGCTGAGACCCAAGTGATGAACAGCAAGAGTAGCTACAGGGGACAAAGAAAGCTGAAGTGCTTCATAATTCATAAAACCTGATTCTCCCTACAAATTAATCAGTGCAGATGTAAGCAATTGAAGATGAACACTGAAGTGCTCAGGGTATCATGTGCAATAGGAGTCAGAATATTGTCCAAAAAGGCTTGTCTATATATATCTCCTTAATTTTTGTTTGATTTAATAATTCTCTTGAGTGAGGCACTTACCTACTGCACCCAAAGCAGGAAAGTTCTGTAAGTCTCCTGACATTACAGAACATGCTGTAATTCTGATTTTACTCAGAGCCCTGGCTTTCCCTAGATCTTTTATAAAACAAAGAGGTTAATTTTAACAGACTTAAAATACTGCTTGGTTTACAGACATCTGAGGGATTCTTTGGATGTATCCTCTCTATACAAAGCATGCATGTTCTTCTAGAAACTAAGCTATGTTATTAAAGATTCATTTATTTGCACAGTGTTCCTTCTTGGTCTTTATCTCTGACTGTATCATATGCCTCAAGTGCTAGTTTGCTTTTTTTCTTCATTCTCTCCACCACTTTTATGTCTTGAGACCCTGCCCCATATGTCATACCCAATTCAAATGAAGACAATGCTTGAAAAATTTGGCAGTGAAGTACTAAGAGATTAAATCCATTTCATCATGGTCTCTTGCTTGCAATTGATATGCCAAAGTACGTTACCCATTTTTGGATTGACTACTATATTCCATGTTTTACGACAGCCACCCCTTCTGTTATGTTCTGTAAAACAAACAAGTATTAACAATAAAATAGCTCAAATACCTGTAGTAAGTCTGGTTTAACTGAGAAATTCCAATAAAATAAATATTTCTGGGTAAAATTTTTCTGCAAAAAATAGATTTGCAATCAAGATCCATTTTATGGCACCACATTCTTTACAGTTTCACACTGTTACAGTCAATGAAAGATCAAAGAATCAATGAAATAAAGATTACTGTCCATGCAGAGCCTATACTAGAAGTGACATCTTTATCACCTAACCCTAAACCATGACAATACCTAAATACAGCACCCTCCTACCAAAGAAGCTAAAGAGCCTCTCTTACTGACCTGCTCGAAACACAAACTCTTCAGGCTTGCACAGCTGATACTGATCTTATGTAGGACTGATTTTTATTCTTAAAATAAACAGTATTGTACCCAAGACTATTGTACCTCAGTGACCAAGTCCTTTTTATCTTTTTTTTTTTTTTTTCCCCAGCGGCAATTTCAAACTATGTGCCCTGATGGAGACAGAAAGCCAGGTGATCTTGATATCCTACTAAACTCAGTGCATAACATGGGCTTAAATATTCTGTGACTATGTAGACAGTGCTACAGGTGTCCTGTAGAATGCCAGGGCTTAGGAGGGTATCATGAAAGAGAGATTTTTTGCAGACTTTGTTAATAAGAAAGATTCTCAAGGCCACAAGATTTGCTGTTGTAGAACATGCAGTAGGGCTGCTGATAAAAACCAGTCTGGAGGTAATGAACCATAGGTCACACTCCTTAATGCAGCAGTGGAACATTAAAAAACCCCCCTGTATATGTAGGAAGACAATGCTATTTTTCCTGACTGCTGCCTATATGTGAAACTGTGTTGCAACTGTAATCATAATCGTTTTTACTAAGGATACAGAAAATTAACTCTGCAGTCATCCACCAGTCAGCATCTGAGACCTTCCAGTTCCTTGTTTCAGATGAGCAAGTGTGCAGTGCCGCGTTCAGTCTGGAGCTCTCCTTCAAAATACTGATGTGGAGTCACATGTCTGGTGTCATCCCTTTGCATGCCACTAGCAAAGGATATGGAGGTCCCCCTGAGCACATGTATTTGGATCTGGATTTCTTGGAACACATCCCAGAAATACGTAGCACTTATCCTATTTTTTATCAAAAATATAAACTGAAAGTAGTTTCTTACCAGAGCTGCTATTTATTTGGTTAAATAACTGACTTAAATGTCTTTCAGAAAAAAATACAGTGGGGAGTTCAAACTGAATATAGGCAGCACTGGCATTGTATAGGTAAAACAAGAGGCTAAATTGATATTATTATACAGAATTCCAGTTTGGGGGACATTATCACTGTCAGATTCAGCATATGCTCAAACTGTTTAAGCAAGACAGTTCTCTGAATTTGGATGAGGGGGAACTGCAAAGTACCCATTAGTGTTATGAAGCATTTTAAATGTTGAACATAGTAAAGAAATCAAGTGACCATTAACTGCAATGATGGCAATAAGATTCTTCACAGACCACAGGAAGATTTTACAGCAAGTGTTCAATGGTGAAGCATTGTTTCTAAATACTGAGGAGAGCTGTGCATCACACAGCAGGTTGCATTCTGAAAGACTTGCTAGGAATGAAGACCAATAAAGTTGAGGCTTGTTAGGATAAAAATGAAAGGAAAATGCAAACATAGGAGGAGTAGAAGGTAAGGCAGAAAATTGGATAAAAATGTCAAGATCACTATGTTTTTGTGTGCAATACAGTTACTGTTTTATTTGAAAAAGAGCCTGGAAAAACAACTAGGAGAGGGAAAATACTCACTTTTTTTACCTAATATTAAAATGAATTAAAAAAAAAAAAAGAAAAGAAAAGAAAAAAAAGGGTTGGTGAAAGAGGCTTTTAAGATAGAGTATTTTGAAGACTTAAGACAGGCACTCCCAAAACAGTTGCAAATGTGCTGCACTTGGACCCATTGCTGACTCCATATTTTATGAACGTGATTCCCATTTAACTGGGAGTCACCTTTATGTAAGTGCTATTTAAAAATAATCACTAAGATTACCCAAAATAAAAAATAGAAAAGTGTGAGGAGGGAACAGATTAATAACACGAATACCATTAGAAAAATACAGAAACATACTGGGTTCCGCTTGTCACGGTTTAGGACACTGCTTAAGTGGAAACTTTTACAAGGTCTATTACAAATTCCACTTCTTAATAGGATAGGCTAATTAGGCAGACAGACATTTCCATCTGGATATTGTGTTCAGCACAGTACAGCACTTTAGAAACAATGACTTCCAAAGGAAAGCATTTACTTTTAAACACTTGTATCTATTCTATTTGCTCTAAATGGTACAATGAAGATAATCAGAATAGACTCCTCCTGAGTAAAGTATGAGAAAGAAATGAAGAGATGATTATGAGAGTTTGGTTATGATCTTTAGAAGTGTTCCATAACAATATTTTTCTAGCAGTTTGTTTTCAAAGATGAGGCCAGGACATATCAAAGAGAATAGTCCCAGCAGCACTGCCTGAATGACTTATTTTTGGAAAAGCTTAGAGTCTTCACCTACCTGTGTGGTAAAAATTGCAGCCATTGAGTAATGCTTTAAAAGTTATCATTTCCAACTACTTGGAATTTGTGTGCTCACATTAATTCACTGCAGAATAAACAAAATACTTTCTTTTTAAAGCAATCCATGCTGTTCTGGAAGTACATCCCTACTGAGTTCTCAATTCTTGGCCAAGTAAGGGGGGTGGGGGCAGAAAGACTATTACCATGGACTTCCGAAGGGCAGACTTCAACCTGTTCAGAACACTGGTTGAGAAAGTCCCTTGGGTACAGTCCTAGAGGGCAAAGGGGTCCAGGAAGGCTGGACTTTTTTCAAGAAGGAGCTCTTAAAGGCTCAGGAGCAGGCTGTCCCCGTGTATCGCAAGACAAACTGGTGGGGAAGATGACTGGCCTGGCTGAACAAGGAGCTTTAGCTGGGACTTAGGAGAAAGGAGAGTCTACCACCTTTAGAAGAAAGGGCGGGCTACTCAAGAACAGCATAGGGATTTAGTTAAGTCATGTAGAAAGAACATTAGAGGGCCAAAAGCTCAGCTAGAACTCAGCCTGGCCACCACCTCAAGAGATAATAAAAAGTGTTTTTACAAATACATAACAAAAAAAGTACCAGGGAGAATCTCCACCCTTTATTGGATGTGAGGGGAACATTGTTACCAAGGATGAGGAAAAGGCTGAAGTACTTAATGCCTTCTTTGCCTTAGTCTTCAATAGTCAGACCAGTTATCCTCATGGTATTCAGTCCCCTGAGCTGGAAGATAGGGATGGAGATCAAAATAATCCCCTCACAATCCAGGAAATAGTAGTGAATGATCCGCTAAATCAACTAATGCAGGGTTGGAATACACTGGTCTTACATTATTAACAACTAAATTTCTCCTGCATTCCCCATCCATCCATCCATCCATCCATGTCCTTAGTGACAACCTATGACTCAAAGAATGTACAAAGTCTCTAGCAGAGACAAACAAGACTGCAAACGCTATTAAGTGTATGGTCTAGTTGGAATGAAAGCTTCAATCATCTCCAGGATTGTATAAGCATAATCAGATTCTTAAAAGCAACAAAATGTATGGTGAACCACTCATAAAAGTTTATGATGGACTTGCCACACATAGTAAAATAATTGCCTTCCTGATCCTGTAATGGATAAAGGTAGCAAATATGGTGCAACTATCAGCTTGTATCATTAAACGATTTGGAACTAAACTCTGGTCCCCGAGAACAATGGTGCTCCTTTCCTGGGTCAATTCCCTTGTGAAACTGGACCACCGATGAACAAAAAATAAAGCAAATCAGAAAATGGTGATCCAAAGTTGATGGCAAGGTGCTATGTGAAGAATACACCGTAGGCCAAAGCGATATTCCAGAGACTTGAAAAATACGATGATTAATTATGGTAGTTTTGTGGCTGAACCAGTGATGAGGAAAAGAGACAGTACTTCAGAGATCAAAGAGCAGGACTGTCTGCATTTCAGAAAGCAACTTAAAAAGGCTCCATGAGACATTTATATTATTGTGGAAAGACAATCTGCAGAATGGAAATATCCAAATATAGAAATTTATATATATAAAATTAAGTAGATTTATGATTTACTAACCATATTTGTGGGCATGCTTACTGTAAGGATGAAGTATAAGCATATGAGAGAAGGTGATAACCCTTAGGAAACACATATAGTATATGGGAATGATTGAAAATATAAAAATATATGTACATAGACTCACATGAGGGATGGGATATGGATTCTTTTCATTGCTGCTGTTGAACTACAGAGTCCCACTGAATGCTGCTCAGCTCAGTGCTGTTTACAGATACACAATTGCTTGCTATCTGTCCTCAAAAAGAAATCTGAGCAACAAATCTGCTGTCAATTTGAGCCTTATGGATGGACAAATTCAAGGGAGTCTAGTTCTTGCAAGAGGCAAAATTAGGGACTAGTTTGAGCAATCAGAGGAAATAGCTGCCCCCTGAAGTGATCAGTGAGACTCTGAAGGCTTGGAAAGAACTAGTAGCATTCACAGGAACCCTTGATTATGTACAAGATAAGTGCTCAAGAGTAGAAAGCATGTCTATTATCTACTTTACAGTTAAGTGAGCAGTTCTTAAGATTTCTAATGCTCAAGTGTCATTGTCCCCACAATCAATTAATATAAATCATGATTCCACAGAAGCTGCAAGAAATTTCTTACCAAATGAGATTGTGGACTCTGTTAAAGCAAAAAATTCTTCACTATTTGCATTTTCTTCACCACACCAGGAAGAAAAAGAGCCCCTTGAGTAAACACACCCCTAACAAGCCTTTGAGCCTATGGTTTCTCTGAAAAACACCTATTTAAATGCTTCAATAGCACATTTCAGTGAAGTGGTTGGTACTGACTCTGTGTTCCTTACACAGTCGCAGAGAGCAATGAATTCTGTGTCCTCAGCTAAGCTGAAACTTCCATTTGTTCTTATGTAAAACACTGTATTTTAATGTAAATCATTATATTACCTCTCTTCCTCATGCTTCGTGTTCAGGTTTTTTGCTGCAGGGTTTGCCTAAATGAACTTTGCCACAATTCTTCAGCATGAGCTACAAGAATATGTCACCAGGGAAACAAAGAAAAAGACTAATTTGGGGAAATTTTCACAAGTTTGAAGACACTAAAACCAAAGGACCTCAATGTTCACACCCCTTTGCAACACACAGTAAATTGGGACAGTCTTGACACATAGTTTGCAGAGGTAAACACAATTGTATAATCCACAAACACCCGAGGATACCGAGTCAACAGGGGCGAGCCATCACAACTGGCTAGAAATAGATTCCAGTGTGATTTCAGCAGCAGTCAGGACAGATTTGTCTGCTTATTAGTAAATCAAGCTTAGAAAACCGCTGTAGAATATACCGTACAAAATTAAGTGGCCCAGGTGTGGATACATTGAAGGGTTCCTTTTGAGAAGTGTGCCTCCTATAGCCAAAAAGTAGCAACTATAGGCACTGACCAGTCAAATGAACTTGTTCCATGAACAGTGTAACACTCCCACAGGCTTTACCAACCCTACAAGTTCCTGAGGGATTCAGCACCTCTATGAGCAGGGTCCAAAGTGTAACTGCTGAGGCAGTGAATGTCACCAAACTTAGAAATGTGGGGCATAAACACCAATCTGCATTGATTTTAGAAATCAAAGACACATGCATAAGGACTCACAACTCATGCTTAATGGGGTTAAGGAAAGTCAAGGCAAAATATGAGGTGGTACAATCACTACGTTCCAAAACCCCACCTCCACCCTACCTGAAATCAGAAAACTTGAGCTTAGTACTTCTGACAGACCTTGCCTACTGCATCTCCAAGTTCTTCCAGCAAAGGAAGTCCTTCTCTGATCATTCTTCCATGAAATTTATATATTTATAAATCAACTTTGCAACAACATGAACTAAATACTCCAACTTTAATATTTTGCATTCATACCAAAAAACAATTAACATTTTTTTTACAAAGTGTTATTTACTAAAACAATTCTTGTACAACAGTGCCGTATATCTAAATATATACATATGTCAACATCAAAGGAAGCATCAAAACAAACAAACCCCAAAATGCACTTTGCTACTGTGTACACTTTATTAAAAACAAAGCAGACTGCAGCAGGCTTCTTTTCTTCTTCATGACAAAAGACAGAAAATATTTGGATCTCCAGAAGCACATGCAGGATAGAACGAAAACTCCTACCACCTTTTTGCCAAGGCAGCAGCATAAAACGTGAACTTTAGATCTGCAATTTTACATAGTAGGAATGTTTTTAAACACAATCATCCTAATTTAAAAAACAAGGCTTCAGAAATGTACATAGTGTTTTTTCACATATTGAAGCAAAAAGTTCAAATACCAAGGTCTTCCCATGGTTTACTATGGTGTTGGACAGTATACACAGGAAGGTTAAGATTCTTCACTGCAGCTGCAAATGGAAAGTGTGGAGCTGGTCAGCTTTACTAAGATTGAATAACAGATTGAAAAATGATTCTGCCTGCTGTTAACAATGGAGTTTTTTGTAACTTTCACTTTATTGTTTTCTTTTAAAAAAAATCTCCTCCCAGTTTTTAACTGGAAAAATTATGCTCCCTTGTTCTTCGAAACAGACACATCCATCTTCTTCCAAAAAAGCAGCAGTTATGCGATTCAAAGTGCCATGGTAGCTGCTGTAATTCGAGGTGTTCTTTTTCATTGTCTGAGAAATCTAGCAGACAAGGAATAAGGTAATACCTTTTTGTGTAAAGGCTGCAGAGAGATCTTTGAAATATGAGTGAGAAAAATAAAGTGATATTAGAGAAAATATTAAAAATTGGAGAATGAGGTATTAAGCAGTTCTCCAGTGTAAATCTGATGTTCCTGCCATCTAGATGAAATCAGAGAACTATAATAGCAGCCTAGATTTGATCCTCAAAGTATGTACATGCTATTAAAAGCACACTTATCTCCTTTGTTGCATTTAAGCATTTGCAACCTGGCAGAACTCTCTGAGGTTCTGGTTATTCATTTCAGTTGCCCCCACCTCAAAATTCATGAACAGTATCTGTACCATGAGGGCAATATGCTGCTCCACACCTGATCAGAAGCATGCAGTAATTCTTACATTTTGATCCTTTTTATTGTTGTTGTACTGCTGTCTACATGTACTTTGGCCAGTGATATTAAATACACATCTACATGGGCACGAGTTACTAAACAGAGGTGGGTAAATGTGCTGCCACTGTTCCTGCAACTGCACGCTCTGGAACACACTGCCATGACATCAGCATAGCAAATTTTAACACACTGACTCAGTATTTTTCCTGGGATGCTTTACAGTAGATCTTGATATCTTTGTTATGCCCACTTAATTTGAGATGATAACACATGGGTAAATAAGCTTTGTGTATAAAAGTGAAATGCACAGAAGGCACTTTCCAGAGTTTGCTCCAGTTCGTGATAACCAAGCTTTTCCAGATAGTAGCTGTACAGGTACTTTCCCCCTCTCACCCCTATTTCATTGTTCAATACCATAGTAAGACAGAACATACACGAACTTGGTCAAAACAATGCATAAAGAATCTCAGAATAAATCACAGGAGACAAGCCCCAGCAATGGCATCTCCAGCTTCATGATACTAAACAAGCAGAGAGGAGGTGAACTGAATTATAATTGTTATATTAACAGTTAGAGAGGATATGAGAGGATGAGTGAAGCAGTGCAATGAAAGCATCTCACAAGGCTGGAGGAGACATCACTTTGGAGTATCAAGCATATGGGACACAACCAAGGGAGAAGACAAAATAACCTTTTCTAATGAATGAGAAAAATCAACAAAAAAGTAATACAGATTAAATTGATTTTGGAGCTGAAAATTGCAACTGAAATGACAAACATAGGGTGCAACAAAACTGCTAAGACTCCAAACATAAAAATGTAGTGATCTATTGCACCAACAGTAGACAATGAAAACTGATTCCAAGTCATCTAAAATTGAGAATTTGTTACAGGAGATACCTTAGAGCAGTGACTCTAATGAAGGCATGAAGGAAAATAAAGTATCCATCTTTTTTTCATGACTTTTATTATACTGAATTTATAGTGGCACTGTATTTTAGAATGTCTTTTTTTGGTGATGATGAACACAAGTGAAAGATGATTTTAATTTTCTTAAATATAGGTAAATGCCAAAAATAAGTTGGAAAGCAGAAAACTTTAGATACACACAAGTTTTCAGCATTCAAAGGAGAAACCAGGAACAAGCATTTCTGTGTGTTAAGAAGACTTCACTAATTTTACAAGAAGTGTTTCCCCCCCCCCCCCCCCCCCCCCCCCCCCCCCCTGCTTCTCATATCACCTCTGCACTGCCGACCCACCCAATACAAACAAAAACAAACAACAAAAAATATGT
>JANHGN010009129.1:27194-41298 GCA_024605025.1 Megaceryle maxima
GGAGGGGGGGGGGGGGGGAGGGGGGGGGACGGGAAAAAAAACCACACCAGATAGAAATGTGTAGTCCTATTTTATTTTTAAATCATTACTACCAAAAGAGTTACAGTAACAGAGGTAGTGCCATGAGCAATTTAAGAATGAGTTCCAGATGAAGTTTTCAGTAGTGATACACTTCTAAAAGTACATTTTTAAAATAAAAATACAGTGAAACAAATTGCATTTAACATCCTGGGAATGTAAAGCTGAAACTATTTTGTGTTAAGAAGTTCCATCTGAAAGGTAATCTCTTCTTCAAGGAAGAAAATTTGCCACTGCCACCTAGATCATGCGCTCAACTAACTACAAAAAGACTATCTGTGAAAACAGCAAAGGGGAAAACAGGTTGCAATGATTCAAATCATCTACACATCAAAGACACTAATAGCACCTTGCTATCTCACTAGAATCCTAATTGGGGGAAAGGATCTTTCTCAAATCACTAACACATGCAAAAGCCAACACAAAAACTTCACAGAAGTAGAATGGAAAAGCATTAATATAAACAAAACACACCCCCCTGACAATTTTCAGCACAAGGACAGGGGGTTTATGGAGCTGCCAAGCAAACCACAGTAACAAACAGCAAGAGTTTGTCAAATATAAAATAAATGGAAAAGGAAGCTGAAAGGGGATACTACAGTCTAACACAATGCAGAATGCAAACTGTGCCCACTTATCCAAGCTATGAACTATTTACTAATCAAGAGATGTGTTTAATCTCAAGAGCCACTCTACATTCAAACCAAGAGATGAGAAAAATGATTCAGGCATCAAAGATTATCTAAAGGGATTATAAGGAGCTCTGGAACACCATCTTCACTCCTAGTTTTCCCAGATTAGAGATGCAGAAGCTCCAGGAAGCCTCTGAACCATGATGCGTGAAAGGGCATTACTGATGTGCTCACTGAAGGCAACTCCAGGTGAAAGAGGAGTTGTATGAAAGGAACCAATCTGCTTCTGTGTACCTGGAATCAGTAACACACTGGCAGAAATGCTGGGAAAATATGTAAAACCTGGCATAAATTCTACCTATTTTTATGTATAACACAAGGTGTGGTAAAAGGCATGATGAGGATGGCTTAGGTATCTATACACTAACATGATGACTGCACTGCTGCCAATCACAAACTCTGAGCTCCTGAGAGTGTTGGGGTGAGCTCTCCAAGTTAAAGGTATTTGTGACTGGACATCTGGATGGCAGAAGAAAATTGTGGTTTTTCTTAAATGCTGATCAGCACCTGTCACCACTGGTAGGAACCCAAGACCCAACACATATCTATAATGAAATTCCCAAAACCTATGCCAAAAAGATAAGCTACCTAAGGCCTACTTGAGTGTAGGGCAAGTACAGCCTTGAATACGGTGTTGTAGAACTATATGCAACCATATGTTTGGCAAGTGCTCTTGTAGGTAGCTGGGGAGTGATCACCCGACTACAGTACAGCTTTCATATTCTAGGAGCAGTCCCATGGTTTAATATAAAATTAAGCATTATGCTAATGATCTCACAACATGTTTCAAAAGGAGTTCATAATGTAAGCCATATCTGGAAGCTGGTTGACAATCATACCTTTAATTTCTCTTCCTCTTCCCTGGGCCAGATATAAGCAATCTGCTTCTATAGCTATATTTGGTACTTGAAAGAAAAAAAACCTTTCATGTTTTGGTTTGGTTTTTTTACCCCACTTTGCATGTATTTAGTTTCACTAAAGCTAGATACCTCACTGATGTGCAGTTCCTAAACAGGACTCATAGAGGTATGATGGGTGTGGAAAGATAGGAGATATACAAAAGATTACAAGTTTATACAATTTATCCTGACTAACTTCTAGATAGAGCTGGAATCTGCCATTTTCTTAAAATCTGGTCCTATTGGCATTGTTAATTTAAGCCAGTGTTCTGCCTCATAATTGGAAGGCTGCTTTATTTCCTTCTCCAAAGTTCCCTCCCAAAATATGGCAATATTTTTTTACATCTATCAACCCAGGTAGAATGGTCTGTAATGCCTCTTTGAAGAGGTGGTCTGAATAATCTGAGTCTAAAGGAAAATGGAGAGAAAAAAAAAAAAATTAAAAAAAGGATGAATAATATTAAACTAAGTGTTCCTGGGTCTCAAAAAGAAAAAGAATATAGAATATCGTTTTCCTGAGTCAAAATTTAATTTCAAATTTTGCACTTTGGTCTCTTAGATGTGAGAAACAAGAAGTGAGAAAATAATTACAC
Source organism: Megaceryle maxima (assembly GCA_024605025.1). NCBI lineage: Eukaryota > Metazoa > Chordata > Aves > Coraciiformes > Cerylidae > Megaceryle > Megaceryle maxima. Next base: position 29,457 of record JANHGN010009129.1, read on the forward strand.
TCAGGCACTTCCCAGGCATGCCTGTGGTGTGTACATGAATCTGAAGTAGTTTCAGCTTAGCTTCAATTTGTTTTGATATAGGTAATTACTACAGAGGAAAACAACAACAACAAAACATGAGATTTTCTTACCCTCGAGATGAAGCAATTCTGGAAGGTCTGGCTGGTCATCAGATGGATCTGCACTTTGTAACATCTGCAAGAGTTGGTCCATTTTATCCTACAACACAAATTCAGTAATTAGGGCATATCTGAGGGGATTTTCAGGATAGTAGAAAGCACCTATTTACAACAGCCATTTGGATCTCTTGGGACTTGGAAATCATCTAGACTAATTTTATGAAAATATGTATCATACATGCTGCTTTACAGGAATGAAGATGCTAGAACAAGGAAAAGCCAAATGATAAATATTAGTAGGAAAAAGTGGAACATGAAGAATATACCTTTATTCCTAAAAGTCCTAAACAGTATTTTCTGACCAGGTTTGATTTTTCCCTTCTAGTTATTACACATGCAATACCACCACCTAGTGGGATTGGTGGAAATATTTTGACAAGACTACATTGAGAGTACTTCAAAAAAAGAAATGGGTACCTAAAACTGAATTCACTGAGAAACTATGCTGCATTTTGTAAGTGAATGAGGCTTATGAATACGTGAGCAATGTCATTACTTTATAGGATGATGTTTGGAAAGCTTTGCATGGTTGACTACAGAATAAGCCATCCCTGATTAACCAGTTTAGGTGTAACCCATTTATAAAATACCAAAGGGTAGAAAATTAACATGCAAAAATTCTTTGGAAAGTATGTCTTAGGCTTATATTCCTTAACCAAACATTATAGGTAAATGATTAAAAAATTGCATTTTAGCTGAGTGCTATCAAATAAATAGCCTTTAACAAGCCTGTATAAGGTTGTATCCAAGTAGAAACTAAACCCACTTTTTTTTCTCCTTAACCCCAGGAAAGGCAGGAAGAAGCCAAATTATTTCCTTAAAAATCATACTATGGTAATTTTAAAAGCAAAACAAGAAACTAAAACATAAACCAAAGTGGAATCACAGAAGACAAAAGCTGGAAGGCAGTTCAAGGCAAGCCTGAGATAAGCTATTTTGGCATATTACATACTAATATTTCTTGGGAGGAAGAGTTATTTGAAGGAGGAGTTAAATAGGACTTTAGAAAGGTAGTAACTGACTTTTCAGTTCAAAAAACAATAACAGAACTCTTGTTGAGAAAGAAATGGAAGATCATGAGAGAAAAAGGGAAAAAATCTAAAGAGAACGGGGTGGGGGGGGTGTAAGTGGAAAAAAAAAAAAAAAAAAGCCAGGGCAAAACCATCCTGGGCTGAGTGTTCCTGGGAATCCTGTAGAATCACTGTGGTGAGATTGTGCTATCTTACTAAATATTACTTACAAAGGAACAAAAAGCTCACAGTTTTCTGAGAATGAAGAGATCTTTCAGCCCAGGGGAAAATAATGGTGATTATACTGGAAATAAATCTAAGACAACATTCTGGATGGGCATCTTTAAGGTATCCCAAAGTACTCAAAGCAAAACTTGAAAGCAAATGCATCCCTCCATCACAAGCATCTATTTTGGAGGTGAACAGCTGTATAATCCTGGAGCAGGGTTCAGAAATGCCTAACAACTTCAAGACACATGAACAAATTAGAACAATGCCTTTGTTTGTTTGTTTTTTTTTTTAATCAAATCAACTTTCCTATTCTGTTTGGCTATGTCCTCCTGATATGGTGAAAGGGTTAAACATCACATATTTAAATGTACCAGCAGTTGAAAACCTGTACTTTTGTCATGCTTACTTCATCAATGTAAACTGGTTCAGGCTCAGGTTCTATTGTCTCTACTTGAACTTCATCACTGAACTGAACTGTTTTCTTCTCAGTTTTCACTATAAGATAAACAGATAGATTTTATTTTATAACATAAAATTACACAAAACAATTATATAGTTGTTATAATACTAGCATGTTGCCTAAGTTCTTGGCATTTGAAACATCTACTGTTAATATTTAAAAAAAAAACCGAAACAATAGTATTTTGCTGACATTTGAAGGCTAAAACCATCTCCATAGACTTAAACTTAAATCTGTAAATTGCATTAAAAAAAGACACCAGTTCACACAAGGTCAACAGAAACATGTTTTAGCAGGTAAATGTTTTTATCACAGTCTCCCAGCACATAACATAAGTCATCAGGAAAACAGACTGAGAGGGAGTGATTGGAAGAAATAAGGCTAGTGAGTCAGGTTTAAGAGAAAACTGGTAAAAACATCTATGACAAATCTATTATCTAGAGCAAAGCACAGAATCAAAAGTTCTCAAATTTATCTATACCTTTTTCATCAAATAGTACCTGCAAAACCATCTCACTCCTCTGTAACGGAGGCCATAACAAAAAAGCTGCCAAATACTACTTTTATCATACTACTCGTATCAGTTAGTCTTAACATAGAACAGATGATTCCTACAGCATGTAACTCTACTGAGCTGCTCATACCTTTAGCACACTCGTATTGAGATCACAGGAGATTAATCTTGCAAATCCATCAGATTTACAGAAATAATTTCTACAATCTTAAAACCTTGTCTAATATTTAATATTTTTATTAACTATTTAGAGTAGGTTAGACTGATATAAGTAGGTACAAGAAAATAACCAGTATGCGGAAAAAAACCCTCCTCACACTATGCACGCGTACATACCTATAGCATTATGGTTTCTTGAATTGTTTGAACAGTTGTAATCATAGAATGGTTTGGGTCAGAAGGGACCTCTAAACATCATCTAGTCTGACCCCTCTGCAGTAAGCAGGGACATCTTCAACTAGATCAGCTTGCTCAGAGCCTCATCGAGCCTCACCTTGAGTATCTCCAGGGATGGGGCCTCAACCACCTCCCTGGGCAGCCTGTTCCAGTGCTCCACCACTCTCATGGTAAAGAATTTGTTTCTAACACCCAATCTAAATCTACTCTTATCTAGTTTAAAGCCATTGCCCCTTGTCCTGTTACTACAGGCCTTTTTAAACTGCCCCTTTCCCACCTTCATGTAGGTCCCCTTCAGGTACTGAAAGACTGCTATAAGGTCTCCACGGTGCCTTCTCTTCTCCAGGCTGAACAACCCCAGCTCCCTCAGCCTGTCTTCATAGAAGAGGTGTTCCAGCTCCAACTCCTATCTGCTCAGGGCCCTTCACTTTTTCCTTGATCAGTTACGTACCACTGCAACTAGGCAAAAAGGCAATTTGGGAAGAAACTGCTGTTGCAGTTGCAGTTGCCAATGGAGTTGTTAAACGAGTCTCAAGAAAGCTACTGACAAAGACAGCAGACAGCATCATATTTTTTGGCAGATGCCAGTTTGGGCAACCTTTGTCTGACACGTAAAGACCTGACTGTTGTTTATGAGAGCACAGCAAGGGCTCCTCAGTTTTACTTCGAGGATCACATTAACTTGCAATTGAATTCTATCATAATGGAAAGGAAATAGAAAAGGTAAATCACTACAGAAATATCCCTTGGGCCATGGTAAGGCTTAACATTTACACATGAATGTGGTCTTACTTACTCATTTCTGGCTCAGCAGAAAGATCAGCTGTTACAAAATTAGATGGAAACAGTCCTATGCCTTGATGAGTTTCACCTTTCCACCAATTTGGATCACTAAAGATTAAAAAAATAAAAATTAACCCCCCATACATTAAACCTACCATACTCATATGGAATTTTCCTAAGAATTACACTGTACAAGGCATTTATATTACTTGTACAGAAACACAATTTGCATATGCACAGAAATCTTTATCCAAGAATCTTTATGCAGTTACATTTGTATGTAAAAAAATCTAGGAGATAGCTAAATGAAGTACTTCATATGTAAATATTATTGTAATTAGATTCCAATGTATGCTTCTACATAGAAGATACGATTATTCCCCACTGATTTTTACAGTCTAATACACTTCCAGCAGGCATTCTATATAAATTACCTGTCATCAAGGATAGTTATAAGCTCTCCAGCTTTAAAAGTTAACTCGTTGTCTTCAGCAGCCTCAAAATCATAGATTGCACGAACCTTCCGGCCCTCATGTTTGTGATTTGTTAAAAGGCTTGAAGTGCTTGGATACAAACTGGAAAGTGTTGTTTGCTGTTGCCTTTGTTCCTTCAGTGACAGTTCAATAGCTACAAGAGAAGAGTTATTCGCATGAAAATGCCCTATAAAAATGGGTTGAATTATATGAAAATTTAATTCTGTGAAAACTTTTAGTATAATTCCATTTCTGGTGCATCATAATAAACTTCTGCCTTTCACTGAAAAATAATGGTAAAAACCAGAAAGACATTTTACAACTAGAGATCATAATTCTGCCCATAGATTTACTGAGGCTTTCAACATGGACAGGACAATAAATAGCTCTTAAGTACAAACAGGGTGAAGTCATTCACAGAATCACAGAATCACTGAGGCTGGAATAGACCTCCAAGATCATCAAGTCCAGCCTATGACCCAGCACCATGACATCATGACATCATGACATCAGCTAGACAATTCCTTTTTTTTTATTACGTTATTGTGATTACCTTAAACTGATGTCAAGTATTTAAATTCTTACTGGTATATACATGATGTTGAACTTTTCCAGATCACCTGAAACTTTAAATAGATGTAGCTGTTCAAGTACACACAGTTGATCTGTTAGATCAGGAGTCTTTAGCCTAGATTCACAGAATCAGAGGATCACACAGATTAGTTGAGGTTGGAAGAGACCTCTGGAGGTCATCTTGGCAAATTCCCTGCTCAAGCAGGGTCTACTAGAGCTGGCTGCCTAGGACTATGTAAAGATGGCTTTTGAAAATCTCCAACTATGGAGACGTTACTACCTCCCTGGGCAACCCATGCCAGTGCTCAGTCAGCCTCACAGTGAAAAAGTGCCTCATTAATTCATACTTAAGAAAAAGATTTTTGCTTTTATGAGCAAAAATTTGTCCATTCCTTTTTTCTCCCTATCATTCCTTGAATACTGTTACATTTCCTGGTCAATTTCATTTAAAGTTGATTTGAGCAGAAAGGGTTCACTCATATTAAACTCCTCCAACTTTATAGAAAAAGTAAAAAAAATCATCATATTTAAGAAGGGACAGAGCGGGACACGAAAAAAAAAAAAAAAAAAAAAAAAGAGAAGCCATGCAGAATATGAAACTTTGAAAACAGATCCCTTTAAAAGTAGGCTTTGGTGGGTCAACTGTTGAAGAAATTGTTAGTAACATATACAAATGGACTAATGACAACTTAAATAAATGTTATATTAGATACTATAAACAACAAAACAAATTCTATCAAATATGAGAAACTGCAAACGTCTACCAACTACGAGCACAAGAACTTCACTCACATAGTGAGCAAGTATTGTTAAACTTTAATCCCAACAACACACTACATACAAGAGCTAGCATTTGATGATTTTACATTGCTGAAGTTTGACCCCAAAAAACAGCATTTAGACCATAAATATCAAACCACTCTAAGAATAACGACTTTTCTCATGTCTGGTATAGGATCATTAAATGACCTTTAAAAATACTTTAATCCAACAGTAAATCAAAATAAACCATCTTAGTTTTCTTTACTGGAACTTCAGTGAGACATTTAAGCTTCTTAAGTCACTTAAGTCAGCAATCAAAGCCTTAAAGTATACTACAGAAGCACTATTCAAAGTAATAAAAGTTTATAGTAGTATACCCAAAATACTTTGTATACAACTTATAGTATAATCCTTATTTTCTCTTTCCATCAAATTATTAAAATGTAAATTATCGCGCTTCACTTGCCCCAGGAAGATGGAAAATCCAAGTGTAGAACTTGTATCAAACATTTCCATAGCAAGGCATGGGCTTAACACGAGATTTTGCAGATTTTTTTTTTTAACTGTGTTGTTTCAATTTAGCAAGGGAAAATAAAAAAGGTGAAGTAAAATCAGGAAATTTTCATATTAGTTACCCATAGAATAGATTTAATCTCTACTCTTCCAGGAAGGGTACAAAACAAAGAGAAATCATAACCACAATCCATAGATATACCATTCACATAGAGGAAGGAAGCAAAAGATTTGTTCCTGCTTTATCAATATATTCATCAGGTGAATGTACTCACCTTTAGCTAAATCCTCCTCTTCCTTTTTGGTGGCTACTGTACCAGGATCTTTGGCAACTAGAGCTGGACTTGCTTTTGCCTGTTCAGCAGCCTAGCCAAAAGTGAAAGACATAAAAATGAATTCAACAAAAAACTGACAATGCATTACGTTCACCATTTTGATTTGTATTAATCTGCAATATAAAAATCTAAAGTAAACTGAAGCATTTCATCCCTCAAATGAATGTTTTATTAAGACCAGAGATTTCATTTTGTTTGCCAAAGACACAGAATTCAAGACTACAAACTGTAAAATACAGAACTGAGGATAAAAAAAAATAAATTGTGATACCCATTAAAAGCAATCATAAAATTTAATATACCTGTGAACCAATAGCTGGGAAAGTAACTCCTTGCTCCTTAAGATTTTTTATCATAGCAGATATTAAACTAAGCTGTGGGTCATTCTTGAATTCATCAGTCCATTCCACCATAAGGGCTTTCAGCTTTTCACAAACCTTTGGATGACCCTGCAGTAACAGTAGAAACTAGTTAAATACTGTAGGAAACTGTTCTTAATTCATTAATTTCAAATAATTTCATGTTTCTGTCAATATGAACTATATAGACACTTTATTTTGAAGTCAAGCAAATCACTAACGAAAATCTTTATTAGAAAGGGAGAATGGCACACCAGCTTTGTGTTTGTAATAGTACAACATGTACTAGACCCAAAATACAGTAAAATGAGGTTATATAAAAGCCCTGTATCATCTCCATTTCACCACATCTGTATTTAGTGTTTCATGGCTGTTATTTAATGTGAAAATGAATCTGCATATTTATAAATTATCACACCACATTCCACCTCGCCCAAACAAAAGATGTAAGTCACTGTAGCGTGAAGCGGCGTTCAGGAATTCTCTCTCACAGCCACAGTCTTCTGGTGATCTTGTATCCTTCCCTCCACCACCAATTTTCCCGTCTTTCCAAAGTAGATTCCACTCTACTTGAAGATTACCCCCATTCTCTGTCTGATTTTGCTTTTCTGCGACTTACATAAGTCAATGCAATAGGTTACCTTATTCAACACGTTGCTCACTTCACTGGCAAAATCTCTTGAACAGACTTCCAAATGAAAGATTTTACCACAGTTTGACACACATGCTCCTAGAAGCTAATGAAAGAAAGATTAAAACTCAGAGAAGATTTTTTGCAATATAACTTTTCAGGAAGGAAAAGCACTACATTAAAAAGAACCTACTGTTAATGCTTGCATAGCTACGTGGGGATCTTTATGGTTCACTCTCTTCATAATAGACCGGAGGCAGTCCTTAGGTCTAAAAAAACACAGAACAGATCTTAAAAAAAATGTAAGGAATTGAACATTTCCTATTGCGTAACATTGCAAACAGACAGCAAGCTCTTGCAAACATTGTCAGTAAATTATTTAGTAGATTCTAAGTGCAACATTAAAGAAAATAAACACCATTACCACTTGTAGGCATTTATATAGGTAGGATTGCTAGCCTTCTTAGTTATCAGAACATCTCAGTAAGTTATGTTACTTATTTTGTAGTTAGAGAGAATTTCTGTAAATACTCCTGGAATGCATAAAATCCCTTATAATTAGAGAACTGCAATTCTCTGTAGACCATGCACCTATCCCTCTGTATTTCACATAAATATGCAAGAATGTTTGCTTACATACTGATTTCAAACACCCTTTTGCTACTATTTTTTTTTTTAATTTCTACCATTCTGTTCCTCAGAGTGTCTTTTCATCTGCAGAGTAACATTTATAAAGAAGTTATACATTGAATGAACAAGTGCTAAAAAGATTGTCAGACATTCTACTTCTAAGTTTCAAAACAATTAAATACAGTATTCAAGTTTTACCTGTACTGTGGTAGATAAAAATAACATGAAAAGGAAATTTAAGGAAGAATCTGAATGGGAGTTTCAGATGATTTAGCATATTAAATTCTGTTTGACTTTCTATTATTTTGTTGTGTCTTTAAAGGTTGTGGAAGGCTGAGCAGGGCTAGGATAGTTATCATGGGTGTACAAGCATTATCTGTTGAATAGGCCTGAAAGATGTTAAATACGGAAAGAGGAAAGGAGAAGGTAAATACAAGCTTGGAGATTTTATGAATTTCTGGATTATTTATAGGGGTTTTTTTGTTTGTTTGTTTTTTAAAGAAAAATTATTTTTCTATGGAACTGATATCCAAGAACTAAAATGAAACTTAGGTAATAAGTTGCACCACTGCTTGGCTATACTGTATTTGGCGGGGTCTACATTTTACAGAAATGTCCACCTCATATTTAGTAGTACTAATTATAGAAAATGCTGTCACACAACAAAGACTACATATCACTCAGTGTATACCTTCATATAACCAATTATTACAAATGAAGGCCATAAGGCAAACACTGCCTTTATCTATCAATTATCCTACACTTCTTATATGTTCACTTTCACTGAGAAAAAAAATACATGCTAAGATTTTCAGAAATAACTTCCCTTTTTAGCTATTAATTTATGAGTAGGACTACCAATGTGACATGAGCTCAAGCACAAAAAAGTGTGTGCATTAATTGATAAGCCAGTATTTGTAAAAGTAGGGTGTACGATCAAGAGCTTAGGAGTTCAAGATCAGGACTATTAGTTTAAGATTTTTTATTACGGAATCCAAAGTCTTATTAAAAAAGTAATTTATTAACAAGAAAGCATCAAAGCCAAATGATCTTCCACATGAGCCAAGTACAATTATGAAAAGGTAAAAAAAAACTCAAGACCCCTTAGTAATTCATAAAAATGCCTAAAAAAAAAAATTCTTCATATATTTAACAATCAATATCTGAGTGTTAAAGTTCCAAGATGCTCAAAGGTTTAAATAGAAAGTCTTGATTAAATCTACACAACATAATATAAATCTAAGCTTACCAATATTTAGTCACACAGACTATGAGACCCTATTCTAGACAGATCTGTCATTCTTATTTTTATTTCAACTGAATTCATCATACAATGTAGTTCGCAAACTACGAGAAGCCCTATGCAGAAATGAGAGGGAAGGCACACACCCCACAACACAATTCTATCTATTCATTAGGCATCTCTCCAGACCATGCTATACAAATATTGAGCTGCAGTTCTGCTCCAATGATTCTACAATCAAAATTTCAGAGGCAGCACACCAAGTGGGAAAACCAAATCAGTAAGGGGAAAATAGGGCAAGATACAATAGAGGCTATGGTATTATGTAGCAATATATCCAGATATCATTCACAATACACTTCAGTTTTATTTTACAGCATAAAAAAATAACACAGTTGATTATATTTTGTTTAACAAAGACAAAATTAACAGCAATTAGAATCTAAAATACTACTCTGCACAAAATATTTCATATATTTTCAGGAATTTATTGTTCATTTACAGTGTAAAGTAACTGACTGTGAGGCTTAGGACTACACAGGAGACTCAATTTTCTTTCTTGCTCCTTTAGAAACAAGCTGGTCAAAGAGCTTCCCGATCAGCCTGTTAGACGTACGCTGCAATGACTACATAAAATGCTGCTGAGATTGGGTAACTTGAAAGTGGGAGTGTGGGAAAACAGAAGGTGGTTTAGAAGACTTATCAAGTAAACAATTTTACTGTTCTCTCTTGTATGAACAGGCATAAAAACAACCAAAGAGGAATCAGCTAACTAGAATACTGACTCATTGAGGCACTGATTAATCCATAAGGAATCAGGACAAAGCTAGGCAAGCAGCAATATAGACAAATAATTTCTCAATGACAATTTTTCAATACCCATCCCCACCCCCAACAGGGTGTGTTACAATGAACATTTCTATTTTCTCAACCATTGCTGTACTCTCCCAGTCGCTGACTTCAGGGGTTTTTTCAGCCATCGTTTTATTAAGTAACTTTTCTGGAGAAAAACATGAAGTTGCGATAGTTTCAAACATGAAGATTTATACATCTTAGCAAAATAATACAAGAGGTACAACCACCTCATAGTGAAATGCAAACAGATTTAGACTCAGGAACTGGCTAGGACTGAACTGACTGAGGAAGCAGGAGAACTTCACACTAAAATATACCTCATGTGGCCTTTAACTTTCCTTTTTTAATCTGCTTAATAAATCATCCAAATTTTATAACATGAGCCTACTCAGAGCTGATAAACTATAGATTCAGTTGTGTAAGCATTTTATTACAGAAAAACAACACCACACAGAAATCTATACCTTCCTCATAGTCAGATGATTTAAAATGCCAGTCAAATATGATGGTTTTAAAATAAACAAGTTTTCAATAATGTTGTATAAGACCAGGAAAAAAAAATATATTGCCTCTAATGCTAAAACCTTTGTTTCCATGTTGAAAAGCCTGTTCCAGTCCTCTGTCCACCCTCACAGTAAAGAAGTTTTTCCTCATGTTGAGGTGGAACTTCCTGTGTTTCACCTTGCTACCATTACCTCTTGTCCTATCACAAGGCATAACTGAAAAGAGACTGGCCCCTTCTATTTGACACCCACCCTTCGGATATTTGTAAACATTCATAAGATGTCCTCACAGTCTTTGCTTTTCCAGGCTAAACAGCCCCAGGTCTCTCAGCCTTTCTTCGTTAGAGAGATGTTCCAGTCCCTTCATCATCTTTATGGCTCTCTGTTGGACTCTCTCTAGTATTTCCCCTGTCCCTGGCAAGACCTGAACTGAACACGATACTCCAAATGTGGTCTCACTAGGGCAGAGTAGAAGGGGAGGAGAACCTCACTTGACCTGATAGGCACACTCTTCTTTATGCACCCCAGGATACCATTGTCCTTCTTGGTCACAAGGGCACGTTGCTGTCCCATGGATAACATTGTCCACCAGGACGCCAAGGTCCCTCTCCATGGGGCTGCTTTCCAATGGGTGTACCACTAACCTGTAGCAGTACATGGTGTTGTTCCTCCCCAGGTGTAGGGCTCTACACTTACCCTTGTTGAATGCCATTAGGTTTGCCTTGCCCAGCTCTCTAGTCTGTCCAGATCTCACTGGATGGCAGCACAGCCTTACAGTGTGTCAGCCACTCCTTCCAGTTTAGTATTATCAGCAAACTTACTGAGGGCACACTCCATCCCTTCATCCAGGTCACTGATGAAGGTGTTCAATAAGATTGGACCCAGAATTGACCCCTGGGGAACACCAGTAGTTACAGGTCACTAGCTAGGCTCTGCACCACTGATCACAACCCTCTGAGCTCTGTTGTTCCACCAGTTCTCAACCCATCTCACTGGCCACTCTTCTAACCCACACTTCCTGATCTTACCCACAAGTATGTTAAGGGAGACAGTATGAAAAGCCTTGCTGAAGTCAAGGTAGACAACACCCACTGCTCTCCCTGCAGCTACCCATTCAGTCACACCATCATAGAAGGCTACCAGTTTAGTCAGACATGACCTCCCTTTACTAAATCCATGTTGGCTATTCTTAATTAACCTTCTTTTCTTCCATGTGCTGAGATATGATCTCTAGAATGAGATGGCTGACTGGTCTGTAATTACCAGGGTCCTCTTTCTTGCCCTTTTTGAAGACTGGAGTGACATTGGCATTCCCCCAGTCCTCAGGCACCTCACCTGTTCTCCATGATCTTTCAAAAATGATGGAGAGTGGTAGAGCAACAACATCAGCCA
>JANHGN010009132.1:0-46258 GCA_024605025.1 Megaceryle maxima
TTTGTGGGGGGGTTTTTGTTTGTTTATGGGGGGTTTGGTTTTGGTTTTTGGGGGGGGGGGGGGGGGGAGGCTTTGGTTTTGTTTTCTCTCTCTTCTTTTTCAATATACATACTCAGTATTGCCTTTCCATCTGAATGTAAAAATTAGTACCCTTGATTTCTATTATGGTAACAGTGTAAACATAAAAAAAAAAATCCAAGGCAGTTAAGCATGACCAATTAATGTCACTGTAGTGCTTAGGCTGCAAAGTTTAATGGTAGAAAATTCTGTGCTGTTGTAAACCTTACTATAACTTGAGGAAACCAGAACTGAGGAAGCAAGTGAAACTTACTAATTCTATTCGAGGATTTTATAATGGCATATTTTTTCAGTATTAAAGTGAAAATGTTTTCAACTCTGGGTCCTTACCATTTCTAAAGCATCAGTTCTTGAAAGTGGGTTATTTGGGTTTAGGGGACAGAGCCTCCTTTCAGTGCTCTGTGTGTGTGTGTCTCATTCTCTTTCCCCCCCTCCCCCTTTCCTCCCTCCCTCCCTTCCATTCACACGCAGAAGCACAAACACCCTTCCCTCCCCCCTCCCCCAATTTACATAACACAAAGAAGGTTCCTTCCTCCTCCCCCCTCCCTCCCCTCCTTTTTTTTTTTTTTTTTTTTTTTTTTTTTATAATGCGGCAGTGAATCCCTTTATTAATACCGTGAATCTCTCGCTGCTGCCACCGCTGCCGCCGCCTCTGCTGCACACACTGCAGATATATTAGGAATGTTACTTGGAATTTGATTTAATTGACTCTGCTTAGCTCGGTCTCATTAAGCCGGAGCCGGATTTCACCGGTCAGCACTTTAGGCCCATAGGCAGTTTGCCGGACTGGCGGCGAGGAGGGGCTGCTGCGGGCGGCTGGGCTCCAGCAGCTGCTGCTGCGAGTGGGAAACTAATTAGTGAAGGGACTTTCCTATCCCTGGTCGAGGTAGCTGCACCCTTTGATGTGAAATGCTAAAAAAAAAAAAAAACAACCAAAACCAAACCAACCAACCAAACCAATACCAAAATCAAACAACAAACAAACAAACAAAAAAAGCCAAACCCACAAAAAAAAACACAACCAAAAAAAAAAAGAAAAAAGAAAAGAAACCACAAAAAAAGCGCAGTGCTGCAGTTGGACTTCAGGCAGCTTGCATTTGATCCCGTTCCTGTAAGGGAAAGTGCCCGTAACCTCAGTAAAACCTGTAAAGGCAAAAGCCCCTGCAAATCATTTGTAACTCACAGCTCAAGTCCCAGTGGAGATAGGGAAGATTTCAGTCATGTTGCTTCTGGCTTTCTCCAGGCAGAGAATCCTTTTAAAGAGTAAAACACGATAAGGGACTTGCTATACTTCAAATACTGATTCGGTTTGCTTTATAGAAAATACCCACCTTTGGGATGTGTGAGGGAAAAACATACATACATACATGCTGCAACAGATACACTCTTGAAAATGAGGCAGAACCCTGATCCCAGGTGTTCATGAAGTATTAAACATGGGGAATAAAACATTCCTCCAGAATCCTTTATCACCGTGGAAAGGTCTGCAGTCTCCTAGAAAATACCTTGAAGTTTCTTATGTATCTCTGTAGATGGGATGTCCTGCTTAACTAGACAAACCATTTCTATTCTGAAGGCCCTGTTTTATTCCCCCTTGATTTTTGATAGAACGATGGTTCTGCCAGGACATTCTGTGTAAGACGAAGTGATGGCAGCAGAGGCACTAGTTTACCATTGTGCAATGTGCAAACTACCAGATTGAGAAGAAAAAGAAAATGTATTTACACATGAGCCAATATTTCTGTCCTCAGGAGGACATCAACTTTAGTTTAGGCATAGTATAAAAAAAGTTAAGAATAAGCCAGTAAACCCCTAGTCTTGCTTGCCGTCTCTGCGATATTGTGGTGATAAAATTGAAGAACTGTGAGCACTGAGGATACATCCCAGGCTAAAAAATCAGTTACATTACAAGCACTGCTACAGACACCAAGATAAAAAATATAATTAATTAAAGGTGTCAAATCACCAACAGAGATCAGACATGCATGAATTCCAGAGAATATGATGCTAAATATATGCCATTTTGATTTGTCATCATTCAGAAGTAGCATAAAATTGTAACTTTGCTCATTTACTTTCCTTAGAGTGCTAGTTCATCCACATACTTATATAGAAATGTCTGTTCAATTGAAGTGTTGAAGATATGCATATATCATCCTATTTCTAGGTTGTGGGGAAATAACAAAACGACCCTATCTTTTTTTTTTTTCCCCTGATTTTAATATTCACATGATTCTTCCATCTTGCAGATGCTTGCCCTTAAGACACATAGATCACCACACTCTCTGAGATGATATAGTAACGACAAGGCTTTGAATTATGTTTATCTTGTTTGCATGTTTAGCACTTCCAAGGTTACTTTCAATCAAAACAAAATACTCAACCAAAGAGAAAAATAAGAGAAGGAAAAGGATGATTGAGGATGTATTGAAGGAGAGTGAAGTGCAAATATGTTAAATAAATTTAGCTGTGCGTCATTAACAGTAACAAAAATATTAAATATTTTATTCATTTTGATAAAGCCTAACTGTTGTGATAATATTTCTAATACTGGAAACCTATATAATATCCATCTTGTGTAAAAGCCTGTGCATTTTTTTTCTGCTAATGTAAGAAGAATCTTGTAACTTCAGGGATAATATATATCACATTGTTACTTATCGCTTCATAATCATCACAGTAAAAAGTTTTTGGTTGTTTCAGAAAGGACAGACAGGAAAGGAACCGGTATCTTCTTTAGTTTGTTGGGGTTTTTAAAAAAGTTTTTGTTGCTGTTTTTTCCTGAAAACACTTAAACTAAGAATAGCCTAGAATTTAAACTGTTGCCATAGAAATATATGCCTGTATGCACAGTAACCTCTTGCATGCCGTGGCAGAACACTGGATGTAACTCTAGGAGCAACCTGATAAAATTTTAATTTAATACCCACAGGTGTTTCATGTCATTTTGAGCAGAAGTGTTCTGTTGGAACTGCACAGGAATGTGTTATTGTATCGCTTTCCTAAATTTATTGATTGTGATAGGTTATTTTATAACTTTACTGCAGTTACATTGAAAATACATTGTTCGGATCTGCTTGAAAACTAAGGTGATGTACACTTTTTTTTTTAACAAATTCAGGGTAGGTTTTTATGTGATGGAGAATAAAAGGCTTTGTGCACTAGTCCTTACTCAATTGTAGAACAATCATTACAGTAATTAACTACAAAAAGTGAACATTTCACACTTTCTTAAACTAGTGACAAAACACATTAACTAGAAAGTTAGGGCAGTAAGAAACTGCAAAATGCTCCTCCTTCCTAACAGAATGATCTCTAGCTTCTGTTACCCATGAGAAGTTTTGTAAGTCTCCCAAATACAAGTCTTGCAAAGACAAGTAGCTCTTAGTAAAAGGCCAACCTCTTTCTCTTTGTATTTTTGTTAGTGGCTTGTTCTGTTGCAAAACAAAGAAAGATTTTGTCTGAGTGTTTAATACAGTTGTTAATACTATTTGGATTAGTTAGAGCAGGTTTGATGACATTTTTATTCAGGTGTGATTGAAAGTGAGTATTCTTAGATAATGATAGATTTCAGCGGTAGATCCTTTTGTATTTACAAAAGTTTCCATAGGTATACAAATGAAGTAGAACAATTAATGTAGCTGAATATTACTCCATTTGTTTGTGCAGTTCATATTTGTGGGAATTCTTTGCAATTTATAGTGCAGAAATTTCCAGGACATGGGCAGCTGATTGCTGCTTAAATACCTTTTTTTGTTGTTGTTGTTTTGTTTGTTTTGTTTTGTTTTAATTTAGAAATAAGTTAGAAAGTGAAGAATGAATGGTTTGTGTTGGTAAGCCATGGCTGCCCTAAGATCACTTAGGTATTTGTAGAATCTGTTTAAATGTATAGTGTATAATCTGTATGGACATTGCCAAGCACAATCACAAGGGTATTTTCTATTGTCTTCAGCCTTTCCCAGAGAGAGTAATATTAGCACTGGAAAAAGTGTGAATTAAAAATTATTACAAGTATTGTGTTATATTACATTACATTACATTATATTACATTACATTCATTATGGTTATCTTTAGAAGATCTTAATGGGTTAACTTGCTACAAAAGTTGATATTCAACATAATTTTATGAGAGTTTCAGAGACTTTTATGATATTATCTTATAGATGGAGAAATATAAATGAGATCCATCAGTATTACTTCTCCAGTATTAATTAACAGGCCAATTGAGTTATCATCATGCTGAATGGTTTCATTTACCTGCTAAAGTTTCTGAATCAGTTCCTGTTTATATATTCTTCAGTTATGTAAGAAAGGAACAAAGTCAGCAGAAATTCCCCTGAAGGAAATAGCATTTTCCTGCATCAAGCATTTGAAGGCTAAGACTGAAAATTCATATCAGAGGAAAGAATGGACAGAAATAGCTCATTGTAGAAGATACTAAGTTGACTCTAAGTGAATGAGTGCTTCAAGTGCCATTGTTTTAGTGGTATAAGCAGCACAAAGGGCTCTAGCATTTACCCCATAGAAATATCAGTGCCACCAGAACTTCTCCATTCTTCTCCTTCTCCATTAAGTAGCAAGACTGATCCCCCTCAGATAGTTTCCAACTAAGCCAGTGGAACAAATGATCTTAGCTATTAATGGCTTCAATTGATAACATGAAAATTCAGACAGACCAATTAAGCTTCAGTCTCAAAAACATGTGTGTACATGGGTTGTCTTGCTTGTTTTTTTGTCACATTATCATTCCTAAATCAACTGCAACTCTCTTGCAAGTGGGAAGATTAGCAAAGAAAGTGCATTAAAAAGAAGTGACATTAAAATGTGAGGAAAACAAAAGAATCAGAAGATAATGATTCTTTTTCCTTCAAATGAAAATTCAAATGGTAAAGATGGACTGGGAAGCCACAATCAAAACTTTGGAGACCAGTGGAAAATGTAGTGCAAAACAGCTATGAAGAAGTTAAGAAGCTGTTATAGTCTGGTCTAAGAAACTAGGGAATGTGACTCATTTTCTGGACCGTGTGACATAGAGTGTAGATAGTGTTTGCTTCACCTATCTTGATGGGCTTGAATGTGTTTCCCTAGCATGACCTAGTAGTCCCCTAAAAATTTCCTGGAGTATCTGAGAGTAGTACCCAGGCAAAGTACTTTAAGATACCAAATGGCATGTCTCTGTATGAGCAGAGAAGTTGAATCCTAAATGTAGCTCAGCTATATTCACCTGAACTGCAGATAATTAAATGCATGTGAGGACTAAACCAAACCCTTGAAATTATACAGTATAAATTATATCAGAGGTGGTTAGCTAAGAGATGACAATTAATTTTTGAAGGATGACTTCATTTTTGGAAGGTGTCAATTAGGTCAGATGTATCCCACACACTTTTTCCATCTGTTTTCCTAACTTAGATTTTATTTTTGTCTTTTCAAATTGCTATCACTTTGACTTGGGGATTGCATCCTAACATTGCTTTTGGAATTAGACTCCTGTTTCAGCTGATGCCTTTAGAAATTGCTACAGTACATAATAACTATAATAGAAACATCATAAAGTAATAGAAGGCCCAGGAAACAAAAATGTAACAACAACAAAAAAATCCTGACAGCTATTGCTGCTACCATAATAGTAAACAACTTGTTCTTGGGTCAAGCTTGAAATATAAATGAGGAATACAATACTTGAGGGTTATAGTCATTATTGAAATTACTAAGGTGTTCACAATGAGAGATAAATGCTAGAAATGGATAAGAAAATACAGTGGAAAGTGTTTTAGAAAAAATCTGGTTTATGAAAGTGCTAAACTGTAAGTGGTTTTTCACAGGAGGATTGAAAAGGGAAAAATATAATTTAATTATGGACACACAGTAACAACCTATTCACATGAGATAACTTAAAAGGAAGACAGATGGTAGGAAAGATTTAAATGCAGGATGTTGAATATATGGCTAGACCCCAGAGACTGTTAGTCATATTGTAAGTGGATGTATCAAGTTACCTAGGATAAATATGTCACAATGACGTTGGCAGCATTGTGTACTTGGTGCTCTGCAACCGATATGGACTTATAGGGAGAAGTGTCACAACTTAGATTGGGTACAAATGGAGATACTGAAAGCATAAAAAGGGTATAAGATTTTTTCCAATGTTATGGTTTGGGAAGCAAATATTTCAAAATTAGTTACTGTGGTTTTAAAAGTTATTTTATCAGATGTCTTTATTGTGGAATTTTCTCTAATTTAGTTAAGTTGGTAAGAAAATATTGATAAACACAATCTACTCAAAATATAAGCTTAGTACTAATTCTCTGGTATGTCATGAAGATCATAGTAGTTATAAAGTAAGCATGTGAATTAAAAGATGATCCTTTCCTCACAAAGATGGGTTGATGGATACCTCTAAACCACTGAAATAGAAACAATTTTCTGTTTTTTGGGGGTTTCTTTGGTTTTTTTTGGTGAATTTTCACTGTTGCAATAATCATAGATGCCTATCAGAAATTCTTCCTTATGACATTATGTGTAGCAGACAATATTATTGTTAATAGCAGTAAAAATAATAATGATACTTTTTATGTTTAAGGGTTTTCTGTTTTTTTTACTTCCTATAGTTAAATTAAGATGCATATAACTCATAGTGAGAAAAAAATAAAAACCTATTCTCTCCCTATGTTTTGGTTTTGGTTGGTTGGGGTTTTTTTTTTGTTTGTTTGTTTTTTGTTTGTTTGTTTGTTTGTTGTTTTGTTTTCCTTTGTCTTTTTTCATGCTTATATTTAGATATAGTGTTAGAATGAACAAGAGGAATGCACTAAATAGAGATGGCTAGCCCCTGGAGATATGCTGAAATTATTAAGGAAGAAAAACTGCAGGTCTGAAGGGCAGAGTGAGAGATGTTACCAGCATTGGTTAGAGATGCCCCTGGGAATAGGAAGCATCTGGGTTTTGAAAGGTCTTTCTATGACTATGCTGCTATTAATGAAAGATTATCTTAACTAACTAAAATTTTAGTAAAAAACAATAGTCTTCTGGAACTAAACAAATGAGAAGATATATTTAGGATAATGATTAGACTGTTGATTTTGGCCTTATAATAAGGCAATATTGAAATTAAGCTGAGAAGGAAGTGGTTCTTACTGCAGATTCATAAATTGCTGTCTGTCCTAACTTACTAGCTCAGTTGTAGACATGTATATTAAATTAGGCCCATTTGTGATTTGAACGAATTCATAGTATTTGTAAATTCCAATCTGAATAATAAATGTAAGGATTCTTAGCCTTATTTTGTATTGTACCTGATCATGTGCATTATGCTACATGGATGATACTAGAAATGAAAAAAAAAGTGAAGAAAGTATTTTGCTGAGAAGGTTTAAAGTTAGGTTGTACATTCAAATGACCAGTTCTGGATAGTACTGTTACATCATTAACAGAGTAGTATTGGTCAGATGCTGTTACAATATGTTTCATTTACATGGATTTTATCAGTGCAGTTGGTTACTTGAAAGCAGTGCATTTCTGATTGTGAAGCAACAAACTTATGATAAAGACATTTAGTAAAGAATGGTAAATTTAAGATAATTGCTATAGAAAGGTTGATAGCACTGGTATTAATAGAGCCTTAATCATATCTAGCATTAGCTAACATTAGAAAGCAAATGGAAATTATCAACACATATGATTAATCTGAACATGTATTTCTTTAGAACAGATCTCATCCACAGATAAGGTTCTGTAGTTTTCACTGAATGAACACTTTTTTTTCCAACTCTCAAGGTTTACTAAATTCAAAACCCATTATTCTTGTAGAGCAAAGAAAGTCAGTTGCAAATCTCTGCTCTGTCTGGATTGATGGGGAATCAGTCTTATCTCTCATGCAGGACCAAACTGTCAAATAGTAATGTAAGAAAGAAAAAACATTAGAAACATAGTTGTGTGACATAGATCCTTTTACACTGGATTGAGTGGCCCAAACCTCTTTGACTGGAACAGGATCCCCTATCCTGATAAATTAATGAAGCCAGAACCTGAGCAAACTCAAGCACTGGAGTTATAATCCACAACAGATAATTCATAATGGAGAGTCCTTAATGAATATCTGTTACACCATAACCTAGCTCTTTTTTGGAGTTCTCCACTAGCTCTGTCCACAACAAAATTGCTACAAAAGAATTGCTAGCCCTTGGCAATGTGAACATGAGCCAATCTGATTCAAACTCTTGAGCCTAGGATTTAATTCTACTTCTTGCTCATTAGAAGTGTGAATATGCACAGCGTATCACCCTCCTGTGGGCTCACCATTTGGCCCAGAGATTTAGTAATGGGCTTAAAATTTGTGATTTCTGTTGTTGTATTTCCACCCCGCCTCCTTCCAGCTTGCTATGTTTAGATTATGCAGTTCCTTCTCAGAAATCCTGTTGAATATCTGTAACTATGTTTGATAGACCTGCCTTTGGCAGCAGATAATATATGAGATTTTTTTGTTTATTTAAAACAATTAAAAAATAGGAAATATTTTTTATATGTTGGCTAATATTTTGCATTAAAACTGCTAGAGTGGGTTAGCAGGGTTAATTTAAATTGATGTAGTTATGAGCAATGACATCTGGATATAATCCCATCCTCTTCGAACTCAGGGTAGATATTTGGGACTGGATTTTAAAAAGAGCTTAAATACCATTTGGGTTGCATGTGTTTAGACAGTCTTCTTTAAGGCATCCTAGGGCACCTAAGATACCTTCACAGTCTTAACACATTTTATTTTCTGGACTGGCAGTTGGAGTCCATTAAAGATATTTTACCATACTTCAAGTGTTATGTATGATTATGTTAAGGCATCTTAAGTGATACCTAAAACCTGGTCTCAAGCTGCCAGTCTAGGAGGCTGTAGTTCTTTCAGAAGTCATGTGTCATACCTATGAGCTCCATGATTATCCCAGGCATCTGAGATCACAGAATCACAGAATGGTGGGGGTTGGAAGGGACCTCTGGGGATCATCTAGTCCAACCCTTCTGCTAAAGCAGGTTCACCTAGAGCAGATTGTACAGGAATGTGTCCAGGCAGGTTTTAAAAGTCTCCAGTAAAGGAGATTCTATAACCTCTCTGGGCAAATATCCTAAGATATACTAAGTCACCTGAAATGGTACCAATAATATTCTGGCCAAGACTTAGATGCTTAGTTCAGATTTGGAAACGTATGTTTGGAAGTCTTAATCTCTAAATAAGTCTTATTCATATTTAGAAAGAGATTAAGAATGTTTTAAAAGTTTTATTTTTTTCCATCATCTGTAAGAGGAATCTAGGACACCTAGTCTAAATATATATCTACAAACATAAACAGCTGCATTTCCTCAAATTAATTACACACTTTGAGTCTTTCACTAGGATTCCTTTGCTGTAAAATGGCATCATTTCATTGATCTTCCAGAATGGAGAAGCAAGGATTCATGTATCTGGCTTGTCCCTCTTCCCTATTGTCCCTTTCCCATCAGACAGCACATCTGGAAAGCATGGGCCTCACAATACATATGAGCTCTCAGGCCCCCAAAAAACCCTCCCTCAGTTCAAGGAGTGTGAGTCATGTATGTACAAATGTCATGTCAATTCCAGAGAAATGCTGATGGCCGATAATGAAATTATTATTTTCTTTCTTTCACATTCCATGTGGTATTTATTGCACAAAGTTGCATACAGTTACACAAAAGTTCATGGTGAAGAAAAGTTTGACCATTCCTTCTGAAAAAGACATTTAAGTTATGAGAAGAATTAGTGGAGATCTTGGCAGGCTTAAGCACAAATCATTAAGAGGAGTCAAAACTAATAAAAAAGTCCCTTTGCATAGTTCAGAAACAAATTGAAAAATCCATTTCTAAATTAAAGTCACTAGAAATGTCTTTGGATTTATACTAATTAGCTATATGGCCTGTTATCTTCAGATTTAAAAGATTACAATAGTTAAAATGAGAATGAATTGGCTTAAGTTCCTTAGTTTCAGAAACATCAAAAATGGTTTTAAATAAAGTAAATGTTGTCATCTGTCTCCTATCTCTCATAAACAAGGCTGTACAACATAACTACCATACATAAGTCATATAAAATGATTTGGAAAAAAAAAAAAAAACAAAACACCTCCCTGAAAGTCTCCATTTTCTTTTGATGAGATGTCTGAAGCAGAATGAGGAATTTCATGCTGTATTTTTCAGTACATTAGGCAGCCTGTGTGTGACAAACAAAACCAGCTGAACTTTTTATTCCTAATTGACTCTGATTCCTTGCAAATTATGCATATGAACATAGATCTGTAAGCAAGTTTTAATTATTTTTCATGTTAATATAATACTTCAAACCAGATATTGTACATGACTCTTAAGTTGATCATCACACTATCTTGCTGATCAGGTTCAGTGTAATATTAAAATTTTCATTGAAGTGCCCTACAGAATGGTAAAGCAGTTTCAGTTCATTAACTTTTCTCTGATTTCTCCATCTACCAAAGTAGTTTCAAGCTTAAATTCTATCATATAATTTGTGTAAGAAACTATTTATAAATTATTAGGTAGATCCTGGTGCAGCTTTTTTTAATAGACTTTTTTTTTTTTTATAATTTTCCCAGTATTTTGAAATAGACACTTGGAGAATCAATTGCACATATAGATGTCTTCAAAAATATGAAGATTTTTACTTTGGTAGTTCAACAGACATCATGATAATAATGCATTAGTGTAAAACCTGAGAGATGCTTTATGAAATGGGGATCTTGTTTTATACTCAAAGTTTGAGCTTTTTCTGCACTTTCAGTCCTTATGCATAGGCAAGGCTAATTCAAAAGAAGTCGCACATCTGCACATCTGTATTTTTATACCATATAATAGAAAATTAACTCAAATAAATACTGAATTTCAATTCAAAAGCAGCAATACATTTAATATCAGAATGGAGAAAAGTAAATAAATGGTATTGTAGTTAAACTATCAAAAAATCCCCAAACAAACGACTTTGTAAATTGCCAGACACATGGAACATGATTTAACTTCTTCCTTAACCACTTTCTTCCTACTGGATATTATTTTTATTCCTACATAAGAATGTTGTTAACTTGCCTTTAGTATATCACACACCCACCCATGTATAAAATATGATTTTACTTTGATGCATAGTTCTGTAAATTGGCATTTAAATAAAAGAGTGTGAGACTCTCTAATAGTAAAATTGGCTTATGCCCATTTATGGTATTTTACATGAATGAAAAAATCAGTGTAAATGAAGTCTAATAAAAATTAATACTCTCTTTGCTTTGTCATGTTAATACTATAGTCCTGTATTCATGACATATTAAAAAATTCCATATATTTGGTGCAAGTGATGCAGTAATGATGGGCAAATCTTTGACCAATATATTCTGCTCTTAGTTAAGTCCGAGTGTTGAAATTTATTAATATAATATGTAGAGCATGTGTTTTGAATTGGAGCTGATACAGTTATGAAAATTCTGATAAGTGGCAAGAAGGGGTGTGTTCATCCAAAAACTGGTTACTTCTTCAGGAAAAAGAATAACTTCTTTGGGAAATGAAAAACTATATACAGGGAAGAAATCTTGTCTGTGTTTATATCAGAAGTCTTGAATAAAGCAAGTAAATTAGAACCGTAATGTATGAGCCTAGCACCATTTAAGATACTTTAGGGTAGCTGAGAAATCTGTGATGACAGACGTGACACAGGAATTGTGAGAACCTTGTATTCTTCTGTAGTGAAAGCTGGAGACCGTATATCACAATATAGGACACCTAAAATGTTACTGACACAAGTGTTAAAGCACTTGAATGAGGAGGACACACTGACACTAGTATCAGTTGGTTCAAGGTTCTTGTGTCACGTCCCTGGACCTCAGGGCAGGGACTGGGGGAAAAAAATTTCCATCATAGGAGAAGGTAGAATTTGAGACCACACAAGGAATATGAATATGTCTAGGTCCATGGAATCTGATAAGATTCATCCCAGGGTCCTGAGGAAACTGGCTGATTTAGTTGCAAAACCACTTTCAACCATTTTTCAAAAGTCATGACAGTAAGGCTAAGTCCCCAGAGACTGCAAAAAAGGACACATTGCATCCATATTTAAAAAGTGTAAAAATGAGGACCCTGAAAACTACTGACCAGTTAGCCTCATCTCTGTGCCTGATAAGATCATGAAGTAAATCTTCCTGGAAGTTATGCTGAAACATATTGAACACAAGGAAGTGATTAGAGACAGCCAGCATGACTTTATCAAGGTCCTTTCCAATTCAAAACATTATATTCTATTACTTTATGATTCTAAGATTCCTACGAGGAACTTTAAAAAAATATTTTCAAAAGTTATATGGATTATTATTTTTCTATTCTTTCTCATTAATTAAGCTTTTATTTGCAATGCTTTGAAATAAAATAAAAATAATAAAATAAATAAAAAGAGTGAGATCTCAGAAACATTCAAATTCTTGCTTTAGGAAACATACAGGCTGACTATAGAAAGTATTCACGTTAGAAGTAGAAGCTTATGTAGTTTTAAAATTCATCACAAAGAGACACACAATTTAAACTCTAGTTAATCTTTTTAAACCCATGGGTTGGGTTAATATCAAATAAATTATGGCACCTTTCAAATATACCTAAACTAAGAATCAGACCATTTATAGCTATTTCTGAGGTTAGTAGAAATCAAGAGAGGTATTGCCAAAGGCTGATTTTACTAGAGGTGAGATCTTAAGAAGTGTCTAACACTAGACTGGATGATTCTATGACTTGCTATTTAAAAGCTTAGAATTGTCTGTTTATATACTTTTTTTTTCCTTTTTCTTTTGGAAATGCCAGATTCTTTTACCTTCACTGAAATATATATGTGTAGGGATTAAATTCTTCTGAATATGAGGGTCTGTTGACACATATACATCTAAAAGTGAAATATTAAGCACTCAGGTTTGACAGGTCTCACAAGTCTTTTGACTTTGTGTCACCTGTATAAGTTTTGTAATGCATTGTGTTTTTATCTTACTGCTGGAACTATTTTGCTTTTCATTAAAGTTTTACTTAATAGTCTTAGTGAATTACTGGTTATGCTAAATAATTTTTCAAGATTGTATATTTTCTGTATTCAGTTGAAGTACTTTTATATGTTTATTTCCAGACTCTTTTCATTCATTAGCCAGATTTGACAAATTTCAGTGCAATACAATTTATGTCTTACATATTTTTCTGTGTGTTTTTAATGTATATAACAAGTTTAATATTTTTATACTCTGGTTTATCTATTTTGGGACAGTACATATAAAATAGGCAGAGATATAAAATATCATAATACTTATTTTCAAAGTGTGCAGACAGAAAAAAAAATCTGTCCAAATTTCAGTAAAGTTCTTAAAACTGGTAAAGCCAAAATCTTGGAAGCCAAGTTCTATGTTTATTCTGAATCCTTTCACAGGCATTTCACTTGTACACTGTGAGGAATTTCAGACTGCACAGTGTAGACTTTTCCAAAAGAGGTGAGTGAAAATGCTCCTTTTAAGAAAATACTGAAATTTGAGTTTGCAAAGATCTCATTCATTCATTCATTCAATCTTTCATTCAATCATTCATTCATGATCTTCATGAATATGATGGAACCACCAGAGTGACAGGTAATATGGGTAAAATACAGCATACATTGCTTAATGTAGGCTCGTGAAGCAATCCCAAATAAGTAACCTTTTCCATGTAAGAGTTTAATGAGAAGAGGGAAAAGACAGCCTTAGCTACGTATGTATCCTACTTCCAAGGTGTTTTAACAAAGTAAACTCACCTGTGAATGTTGCTCCTGGGACTTAAACAGCTACTTCTCTTTCTATTTTTGAAAATAATTAAACTATTCTTATTTAATTCCATGTATGTGTCTAGAAAAATTTCCTACATTTCATTAGATAAAGAAATTGTGATTTCACATGATATGAAAGAGAGATTAGGACAGTAATTTTTTTTGTATCATAAATATTCCATTAGAAAATATGTACATTATTTTTAGAAAGTATTATTATAAAATAGTTTAATACTAAGTAAGATATTCTGTAACTAGCAATAATTAATGAGATTCTCATAAAACACTGAAAATAAAAATATTGAAAGTAGAAACATTTTTTATGCATCCTATCTATAACATGCCATATTAAATCACAAAAACCAGAGATCAGAAGACAGGCAGCTACAGATGCCTGTACTGATAATCAGTATATTTCTAAACTAAAACAAGAAAACTAAAACTAAATAGTAATAATAATAAAAAAACCCCTAAACAAATTATTAAAAAGGAATGTTTAGGTTTTATAAAGAAAAGTTCCATTTCATGTAAAGAACTCTTGCTACATTATATGTTTGGCTATGAGAATGAAAGCAAGGCAATAGATTTTTGGATGAGCTTTTACAAACCAAGTAAAATTGGTAGCAAAAAAACCAAGAGGGTATTTGTACAGAAGGAAGACAAAGGTTCTTATTAATTCACCAGGGATATACATCAGTGAGTAAAGTTTCTACAGGATGTGGCAAACTTATTCCAGAGAACTGAGAATTCACAGAAAAAAATGTCTGTCTGTCTACCTTTCTTTATTTATTGGATACTGTGAGGTGCAGTGGGGTAGTCTACTCCCTTATTGATGTTCACAATGGAATGGGCTGGTACCTTCTAATATGCTGTGTCAGCTCTTGACATTAGCTCATGGACACAAAAAGGATGGAATGGTGCTTTATCAGGGGAAACATCCACATTGACACTTTATTTAAAACAATTTCCTCAAGGTACCAGTCTAGTGATGAATAAATGAAAGAAGGAAGATAGAACAAATGCTGGATTACAGGATTTCACCTTTATTTGACACATTATTTCATAGTTTGCATATTTGAAACAGTGAGATACTTTTCAAAAGGTAATAATGCTAGAGCTGGGATAAGTCTATCCCTGTAGATATTTAACATTCCTTAAAATTCTGTACATTCATTACAAAATTTCCAGCAAATAATTATAATTTTATTGTCTCAAGTAAACAGCTAGATATTTCATTTTAATTCAAAATATTTGTCCTAGAAATCTTTTTCCCAGGATAAACCATGGCATATGTCTCACTGCTAAGCAAAATTTCTATCATAGAAAAACATTAATTTTTATTTTACAGACCTGCAAAATTAAGGGAAGATGGCCTTTTCAGATGGATTTCTGATTTCAGCTAACTGAAGAGCTTCATTTTATAATATCGATTGCAAATCGTGAAGACAATTAATCTGTAATGTGACTAATCCTTTTTATTATCTTAATAAAAAATAAAATATGTTTCACATCCTCAGTGAAAAGGCATTTCAGGAGTTTTTAGCACGGGGACTCAGCATGCTCATATGCATTCTCCTACACTTATCTACAAGTTAATACCTTGATCTTGCAATAAATGTCATGCAGGCAGGACATGGCTTTTAATCACTCAGTACAACTGAAAACTTATATGTATGAGGGCTTATTTTAAAGTCAAGTGCTTTATTTGACTGCCTTTAACACTGAGGAAATAAGCACAAAAAGTTCCCCAAAACCCACAGCCATGAACACTTGATTGATACAGGCAAATATCAATTTCTGTTAGACACAAAAACCTGTCAAAGAAAGGAAGTGAATTTTCCCCATATTTTAATAAGAAGAAAAAAGTAGGCAAAAAGTAGTCCTGTCCTTCCAGCACTTTCTTTACAGCCCTGTTAACTGTACAACTGAAAAATTAGCAAAATTAATATATGCAAATGTTGGGCTAATATTTATTATTAAGTTGGCTAATAATTATTTTTTATAAGTCAGCTATGCTAGTCTCTGTTGGCATGCTACATTTTTTCATAGGTAGGTAGTTGAAGTGAAATTAACCAAATAATAATTTAAACCAAAATGTTGATATAATTATTGCTTTAAAAATGTGAAGACGTATCTATGGTTGTGATCATGAGTAGAAGTGAGCAGACACTGGCTTTGCTAACTACAAGATGTACCTCTTTAAAAAGCTGTGAAAACCTTACATGAGTAAGGTATGGCTATGGATGGTATTTCTATAAATATGCTGTTTTCTAGGAAGATCCATGAAGAGATTTTCTTAGAGTAAACAAATCCCTTTTTAGCTGAAAAATGCAATGCACAAAATATTTTTTTAATATTATGGTTTATATTTACATTTGAATTCTTTAATAGCCAATTGAACAACCTTGTTTCTTTGGTTAATAACTATCTCTGCTGGGAGGACAAAAATAATAATTACATACTATTTTTCTACCACACAAGAAGAATAACACGCAAGTAATTTTTTGTCACGGACTGAAATATTTTTTTTTTTTCTGGGTCAAAAATAAAAGCTGGTTTCTGTTTGGTTGGGTTTTTGTTTTCAGTTTTTCTAACAATGAGAAAATTCAGATGGACATATTTCAACAAGCATATCTATTTGCAGATCATTTAATGAACCAAGTATTGTAAGAAAATCTACATGTGCCATCATATGAATTGTTTCTTAGCAGATAGATCAAAAAGTCTATTTATATCATAGAATCATAGAATGGTAGGGGTTAGAAGGGACCTCTGGAGATCGAATCCAACCCCCCTGCCAGAGCAGGATCACCTAGGGCAGGCCACACAGGAACATATCTAGGTAGGTTTTGAAAGTCTCTAGAGCAAGAGACTCCACAACCTCTCTGGGCAGCCTGTTCCAGTGCTCCATCACCCTCACAGGAAAGAAGTTTTTCCTCATGTTGAGGTGAAACTTCCTGTGTTGCAGTTTGTGACTGTTGCCCCTCATACTATCACAGGTCACAACTGAAAAGCGACTGGCCCCTTCTACTTGACACCGACCCTTCAGATATTTGTAAACATTAATACAATCCCCTCTCAGTCTTCTCCAGGGTAAACAGCCCCAGGTCTCTCTTCCTTTCCTCATAAGAGAGATGTTCCAGTCCCTTCATCATCTTTGTAGCTCTCTGTTAGACTGTCTCTAGTATTTCCCTGTCCCTCTTGAAATAAGGAGCCCAGAACTGGACACAGTATTCCAGATGTGGTCTCATTAGGACGGAGTAGAGAGGGAGAAGAACTTCCCTTGAATTTAATTCCATTTTGTATTCAGTATATTACTCAAGAATGCTTAATTTGCAACATTTACCCTAACATTGCTGTTGCCTGGACACTCAACGCATGAAAAATTGTAATGATTTATTCATTTATCAGAATATTTACAGCTTATTTTTCATGCATTTGTCTAAGTTGAAATTTTTTTAATGCTCTACGACTACTATCTACTAATACTTCAGCATGAGTAGGTTTAATTTGACACAGTTGACTTGCAGAGTTTATATACTTACTGTAAATGTGTCATCTGAAGCTTAAAATCTTTTCAGATACCGTCAGTTGTTCTTCTACTGCCCATACTATTTGTAAATGTAATTAACTGACTTTGTTCTCTGAAGAAACTTGAAATATGATGAATAAATATTAGTAGCTGTTGGTAGTGCAATGTTTCTCCAGCTAGCTGAAGCTTGTACATTTTTTGGCCTTATGCCAATTTATAGAAATAGAAAGGAATGGACTAAGGACTTTTTTTTTCTGTTAAAAATATTTTTTCTCCTCTATTGGAGTGCATCACTTTCCCTTTTTACCTGTACCATATTCACTTTCAGAGTGATTTTTATAATTTAATGAGTCCTTGCTATGCTTAGCTCATTTTTTTCTAAGGCTTGGTTTCATATTCTCCCATTAATTTTTTAATCCATATTTTAGATATACCATCAAAATAAAAATTCTATCTTTTAGCAGCTGTTACATTTGTCATTGACAGTGACAATACTCTATTATTTGCAACTTTTAATGTATTTATGACACTTATCCATAAACCCAATTTCTAACCTGTAGATATAGAAAAATTTTGATTTGTTGTGAGACACCTGATGGTTAGAAGGAAAAGGCTGTGAAATTTCATGCCTTTTTTTCACACAAACTCAAGTGGAGAAATAAATATGCAGTAAAAGGCAAGACAGGCCCAGTAAGTAGTGAAATTACAATTTGTCAAATAAAATAGTTATTCGTAGAGTATTTTTACTCATACAATGGACTTAATCCACAAACAGAATTTAAATACAGTGAGTAGACACGTGTAAAACTGAGAAGGTATGATGAATTAGAAGAAATAAGCTGAAATAGTTCCCTCATGGGAACCATTTCAGTGTTCCTCAAAAATGTAAAATTTTCAGAGAAAAACACTGACAAAAACAACCACTACAAAAGGTTCATAAATGAAGGGACTTAATTTTCATTTTTAAAAATCTTGATAATTTATATATGTAAATAAGTGACCAGGGTACCTATGCAAAAATACAATTCTCTTTGGTGAAAGTCTTGACCAATTATTATAAAGTAATTATTCAAGTTTCACCTAAGGCTTTGTTTCCTTTCTTACTCAACCTTTAAGATCTTCTGTTCCTTGTATACTCTTAGGCTTTTCCTTAAAGATGAGGTGTCCTCCAGTACACATCCTTCTCTTGTATCTCTTCTTCCCAAGAAAATAAGAGTACTTATAAAGGTATCAGAGTGTGGGTCATGATTAAGGAAGGCAAACACTGTACATCTCGGTTAGTATGGAGAGTAGGAAGTTACCTAGCAAAAATAGTATCTTAAAGAGTCTCTTCAGACATATGCATGTATTGTTTGATGATTAAAATAAAAGTGAATATATATGAACAATGCAGTACCTTATGAAAGAGTTTTAAATACATGATTTTAGGTGACTGTATTATTTATAGGAAACAAGTATTGTCACTAATACAACCCAATCACATAAAAGATTTTAGTACTATGTGATTAAATTTCACAGCTGGGAAAAAAAAAAAAAAAAGGAGGCAAAAGTAGGATTTAGCTCATAGAATTATAGAATGGCTTAGGCTGGAACGGACCTTAGAGATCACCTAATCCAACCTCCCCACCAGGCAGGGATGCCTCTAAACAAGACTAGGTTGCTCAAGGCTTCATCCAGCCTGGTCTTGAACACCGCTAGGGAGGGGTCATCCACAACCTCTCTGGCCAATCTATTCCAGAGTCTCACCACCCTCGTACTGAAGAACTTTTTCCTAAGATCCCATCTAAACCCATTTTCCCTCAGTTTAAAACCATTTCCCCTCCTCTTATCACTGGACACTTTTGGGAAGAGACCCTCCCCAGCCTTCCTGTAGGATCCCTTTAGGTCTTGGAAGGCAGTTATCAGGTGCACCCAGTGTCTTCTCTACTCCAAGATGAACTATCCCAGCTTCCTCAGCCTATCCTAGTAGCAGAGGTGCTCTAGCCCCTGCATCATCTTTGTGACCCTCCTCTGGACTCATTCCAACAAATCTGTGTTCCTCTTATGGTGGGGACATGAGAACTGGATGCAGTATTTGAGGTGGGGTCTCACAAGAGCAGAGCAAAGGAGGAGAATCACCTCTCTTGATCTGCTGGTGACATTCCTCTTGATGCACCATAGAATATGGTTGTCCTTCTGAGCCACATGAGTGTACTGCTGGCCCATGTTGAGCTTCTCGTCAAGTCCTTCTCTTCAGGGCTACTCCCAACCCACTCTGTACCCAGTCTGTAATTGTGCCTGGGATTTGCCCAGCCCAAATGCAGGGCCTTGCACTTGGACTTGTTGAACCTCATGCAGTTTGCACTGGCCCATTTCTCAATGGACCTGTCAATGTCACCCTGGATGGCATCCTTTCCCTCAAGTGAGTCCACTTCACAATGCAACTTGGTGTTGTCAGCAAACTTGCTGAGGGTGCACTCAATGCCATTGTGCATGTCGCTGACAAAGATGTTGAACAGCACTGGACCCAGAACAGATCCCTGAGGAACTCCACTTGTTACTGGTCTCCACCTGGACATCAAGCCATTGATCACAACTCTTTGAGTGCGACCTTCTAGCCAGTTCCTTATCCACCAGGTGGTCCATCCATCAAGTCCATGTCTCTCCATCTTAGAGCCAAGGATGTCATGGGAGAGTGTCAAATGCTTTGCACAAGTCCAGGTAGATTACATCAGTTGCTCTTCCTGTATCAATAAGAGTTGGAACTCTGTCATAGAAGGCCATCAAATTAGTCAGGCACCATTTGCCCTTAGTGAAGCCATGCTGGCTGCCACTGTTCACCTCATTATTTTTCATGTGCCTTAGTACAGATACCAGGAATATCTTCTACATGATTTGACCTGGCACAGAGGTGAGGCTGACTGGTCTGTAGTTCCCAGAGTTTTCTTTGCTTTCCTTTTAAAAAATGGCTGTTATGTTTGCCCTTTTCCAATCTGTGGGAATTCTGCCAGACTGCCATGATTTCTGAAACATGATGACTAGTGGCCTAGCAACTTCAGCTGCCAGTTCCTTCAGGACCTATGGATGTATCTCATCAGGTCCCATGGAGTTGTGCACCTTCAGGTTCTCTAGGTGTTCCCAGACCTGATCTGCTCCTACCCTGGGTGATTCTTCACTCTCCCAGACCCAACCAATGCCCTCTGTGACTTGGGTGGTGTGGCTCAAGTGGTTACCAGTGAATACTGAAACAAAAAAGTCATTGAGTTTTTATATCTGAAAATATATACATTATATCTGTAAAAAAGTAGTTTTCATATTTTCAGCATAAATGGATTAGCAGCAGTGCTAAAATATCTAAGAAGTACACCAGAAGCTCAGAGAGACAAATTTCTGTAAATGTATATGCAAATTTTGTATTTGTAGTTAAAATGAGAAAAAAGAGTAGAGAGAAGACATAAAGTGCCTAAGGCTCTCACATTATTATGAATTTGAGGAGAACAGAGTGGTCTGCTGAAGCCACCTGTCTTTCTGTGCAGAACAATAACTGTTGTACTTAAACATGGAAGAGAGAGTAGATCTCAACAAACCTCAAAAGAATTTGGCTCAATAATGCGTAGGAGAAAAGGAGTACATGTCCAAGTCATCTCATGGAAAATTGTCACCACAGAAATTATTTTACTGTTAATTGGCTTCCACAAAAAGTAGCTTTACCTGCTACATTGGTCAACATACAGCAGAGCCAGGACTGAGCAGCATCTTTGCCAGCTTCAGATGACTGCAGACAAAATCTAGTAACATGGAATTATCTGATGCCCTGTTTCAACACAAAGATCATTTATTTAAATAGTATTTTCTTCATAATTTATCAGGGAATAATGTTCTACAGTGATGTCAAAGTTTTAGCTTTTTTGGTGTGTGGGTTGTTTTTTTTCCTTTTTTTTTTGTTTGTTTGTTTGTGGGTTTTGGGTTTTTTTTTTACTTTTTCAAATCACTGACACAATACACCAATTTAATTAAAATCAGAAAAGATGCTTAAGAAACATCCTAAGTGTTGACATAATGAAAGTGTTGATTGTTCAAATACATTTGTGAAGACTTTGCTAATACTTTTTCTTTGATGAAAGAAAACAGGAAACAAAAGAATTAGTGCACCACTTTGAAATGTAAAGTTAAAAGTTCCACCTGGCATCTCTAAGAATAAAAACAGGGCTAATTAATAGTTCAATTTTTTTCTTCATTTGGTTTTGCTACGTATAAACTCTTCTCTTCAATACATAAGACAGATGACACAATAGACACAATATTAGTAGGAGAACGTACATAACTTTAGGTACAAATGTCTTCTGATATTTACTGTCTGGTTACATTTACATCATTTACCCAGTTTAATTAGACAGATGTGCTAAATGTGTGAGAGTGGGCTTTTGCTGTTGATAGCGAGGAGAATGCCTCTCCCTATTGTCAAAGTAAGAAATATTAAATTTCACTGTCAATTTTCTCAAGACCATGCATAATATTTATTGTACGTATATAACGAGACCAAAGTGTAATAAAAGCCTGTTCCACTATGCAGTGCATGGGAGTATATGCAAAGAACTTTTCAGGTATGAGAAATATCAGAATTTGGAATATCTGAATTTAGTATGTTTTCTGATACCATATAGTTAAAATGCTGTCAAAAGCCATTGAAGTTAATAGAAGTCTTTCCAATGTTTACAGTAGGTATATTGTCAGATCTACTATACATATGTACAGATTATATGTATATTATGTACAGAACTTAACTGATTCCCAAACCAAACATGTCTTTATATTTATTAAATTATTACAGACTACATTGCACTCAGTCTGAAGTCTCTCATAACTTCAATGAAAAATGAATGAGATCCTTAAATGGTAGAGATAGTGCTATAACACCTGAGGAAAAAAATAGTGACTAAAAAGACTGTAAATGTGTTTTTTATGTGCAAAATATACTACATACTTCAGAAGTAGATGCTTAGACTAATTAATATTGTTGACTAATAAATTACCTTTTTAATCACTTGGGCAGTATGAAGAGTATGTTTTTTTGTATGTTTTCCGTGTACTTTATCTACAATTTATACCATCAAAATTTATACCATCATCAAAGTGATGTTAAATGCATGCATATTTTCCATCACATAACTGTGAATTTTAAAGATGTTCATTATTTACACATAATTAATAACATAACATACTTTTATTTTTATAGTCCTTACTAATGACTGAATTATTCTACTGATTTTTTTTTTTGTTTATATTGTGATAACCATCCTAGGCAAGTACACTGTTTATTCATTTGAATTTCATTGGCATATGCATTCTAAAATGACTGCCACATACAACTATGCAACTTTTTTGTAAAACCTTAGCCCATGGAAAAACATGGATAAATATGTGTTCAAATAAATATTTTTTTTGGTGATACCAGGAAAAAACAAAACAAAGAAAACAAAGATATACCACCACCTGCATAGAAGTTAGAGGCTATTTTTGAATTTCTCAAAATATAAATAAACTAGAATTTATAATATCTGTATTCTAATAGTTTTGTACTATAACAGTCACTTCCTTACAGTAAGCATCTATATTAACATTACAATAAACTTATTGGATGAGATGATATGTCACATGTAAATTGCCACTAAATGAAAATTGTAGATTGCTCTTAAAGGAAGGAAACACAAGTGCAAAAGCATTGCCATTTTTGAAATTTAGAAGGACACAGAAAGTAATTTATAAATGTAGAATAACCATGTGGAAAAATAACACTATGGATCACAATTTAGAATGTGATTACACTTTACTGTGAACTAAGACTTCACTAACATGGAAAGATGATGTGTAAAATAAAATTTTTAAATTGTATTCTGGATCTTAAATTAAAGTAGTTGACAGTGAGTGTTATCTGAAAGGAATATTAAATCCACAGCCAGTAGCTTGGCATATGTTATTGAAAAAAGATGGATTATATGGTAGCTGGCTGATATGTATATGACTT
The DNA here is from genome assembly GCA_024605025.1 of Megaceryle maxima. Taxonomy (NCBI): domain Eukaryota; kingdom Metazoa; phylum Chordata; class Aves; order Coraciiformes; family Cerylidae; genus Megaceryle; species Megaceryle maxima. Next base: position 23,437 of record JANHGN010009132.1, read on the forward strand.
AATTCTACAAAGACAAGCAATTAGCTTGTTGTAGTCTAGAAGCAAAAATATCTTGAAGTAATCACCTTCTTTTTTTCTTTTTTCTTTTTTTTTTTTTTGCTTTTATTGCAAACAATAAGTGTGTAAAGATAAACATGAAAAGGAAGTTCAGACAGAACATATTTTAATTTACTAGTGTTTTCAAAATGTACAATATTTGAACACTAACAAAAAGGTACCCTGCTTTTATAACAGGCTTTCCTCTCTTATTTCTTATTAGTGGAATCTCTGACTATTAACATTTGTTGCTAGATTTCAAATATATTTCTCAAATATTTTCTTCTTTATGAACACCATGGTTACACAAACTATGTGGTTATCTAGCTTGTTATGGTTTCCATATAATTACAGTTAATTTGCATCGTTGATCTGAGGGTATAAAACTTGTGGGTGGGGTTTTTTTGGTTGTAGGTTTTGGTTTTTTTTTTAGATTAGATTTGTTTGTTTGTTTTAATTGCAAATATGCAAATTGCTTCTTTGATTAGCTGATTTGCATGAACAGAACAGCTCTGTGCAGAAATAGGAGACACTAGCTGGCAATATTTTCTGTAATATAGGGAGCATATCTAAACATTATGCATTGGACTTTTTCTGATGCTGAAGTAATGCACTGTACCTAGCAAAGCATCTTTCTACCTAGAAGATGATTGTCTAGACTTTAGAGATGTCTGAAAGGGATAAAGTTAACATGTGAACTGCTAAAATAAACCTGAAGTCCTGTCTCTGAAATCCATCTCACAGTGGCACATTTAATACCTTTATCCATTCATGGAAGCCTTTCCTCTTGTGAGAAAATTAATGGAGCACGATTCACTTTTTTCAAAATATGTTACAAAATACATATGCAGATACGTACTGTACCTTTGTTTGTTTGCTTGTTTTTTGTTTGTTTAGAGGTTTTACCTCAGAAACAGGAAACTGGGACTTAATGCTGATTTCAGGTTACTGGAATTTAAGATCATATCTTGCACTCTGAACAGGAATGTTGTCCATTTTTCTATCCACGAATGACTTCATAAGATGCTGAAAAACTGATAGAGTCAAGATTGAGAAGAAACATAATTCTGGAGCATGTAAGTCTGTGGCAAAAGACACGGGTTTCTAATCACTAATACCAGAGTTTGCAGTCTTGTCTTTACCCATGATATATTAGTCTCTGGATTAAATAACAACTCAGAGAAGCAGAAATAGTGATGAAATCTGCTGCTTGCTAGGCAACATCATTTATGTGTTTTGGTGAAAATGCCGCATGCTGTTTTCTGATTTCAATATTTGTTTCACATCTAATAAATAAGACAACTCCTATGGGCCAATCTAGAATTCAACAGCCTAGGTGCAGTATTGACACCTATAGATTTGCCATTCTAAATAAATAGGACACACTGTGAAATGTAAGCACTTTTTAGACTAGATATCTAATGAAATGAGAACTTTGTGGATCATTTGCTTGTACCTATGCACCTAAATTTATTAATTTCCAGTATAGGGATCTAAAATCCTAATTTTGTTATCAATCAAGTTCAGTTCACCTTTGTGTCTAATAGCTCTGACTGTAGCCATAAGACCTGATTTGTAATACATTATGTGTAGTTTCTTGAGATTCATAGAAATTCTATGATTTTCTCTGAAAGGTAATACCTACAGTGAAACTTTCAGACTTCTCCTAGATCTGAGGATGACTTTGTAAGTCTGGAACTGTATTCATCCATATAAACACCTTCAACAAAGAAGACAGTCGTATGTATGGCTCTATTTTTCCCAGATAATAAGTTATTATAATACATGTGTTGTGAAATAAAATAATTCCACATTACTCAAAATGAAATTAATGAAAGTATTTACTGTTTTGCTCCAGTGAAAAGTTAGCATTTTAATTATTCCATGCTATAAGTGATTTTGTGGAAAGAGAAAACATACATCTTTTAAAGATGCACAAGTTTCCTGTAATCAGAATGATTTTTTAGTCTGGTCCTATAGATATCCTAAATACATTTCTTACTGATCTCACTGGGAGAGCCACATGCAGAGCAAAGGGAGGACAGACCCTTACTATTTACCAGGTTCTTGATTTGTCTTTATCAAGATGTGTGTACTATGCTATATCTAGCTGTCTACAGCTAAATGATATTTGTTTACATATCTTTCTATAGTTGGAGAAATTTCTTTTGGTTTCTTCCTAAATTCATAGCCAAATGTTACTTGCAAATGCATGAGTTTCATATAATCTGCATCACCACAAGTGATTTCTTCCTGATATAGTGAAAGTGATATCTCACACATTCCTATTAATTCCATTGATCTTTACTCTGTTTCTGTTTCTCAGTTTCACCATTTATATTGCTTCTTATTTCTTAATTGTTTTTCTTTCGTGTGATGTGGAGATTTTTTTTTTTTTGGTCATATTGTAAAGTCCATTGTAGCTGTATAATGCTTTCCTATTTCTGAATTGACTGTGTGATTTCTTTTTTTTTTTTTTTTTTTTTTGTCCACAGGACACATTTAATTTTTAAATATGAATATATAATTGTGTTTATACACTTATGTACCTTCATATATAGAATCCTAGGACAATATATTTGATAGTTCTTGAAAGATCTATAGTTATCCAAGAGTATTTGCTTGAAATTAACTCAGTAGGTCCTAGGGAAGTTTTATAACAAAGTATCTCAGTTCTATGCAGTTTTCCTTGAGTATTTATGTAACTCACTGTATGTTGCCATTGACAGCAAAAGACCTACCAGGGTGCTTTACTTTTGCCATGCTTTTAGTACCTTGGGGTGGCAATTGTGAGTCTCCCAGACATCATCCAGGTATCCTGACACACAAATGAGTAAAGTATGTCATGCATTCACCTACATTTCTATTTGTACTTCCCAAACAATATGGATTCATGTTTGACTGTGATAGATACACAAGTCAAATGTGTATTGCGTGTATATTAATTTAGATGTATTCAAATTGGATTTTTTAAATAAATTTAGTTTTTTAACATTTAAAATTGTTTCTCTAAGGAATTATTTTTTTTCCACTGTATATTCTTCCCGAATGCATCACATCTCTTCTCATCATAAGCAAATAAAATATATATTTTTAAACCTAGTTGCCTAAGAGTAGATACCATCAAACCATATTTAGGTATTCAAGGAAATGTCCTGATTTTCTGAGATGGAATTACTAGTGGACACAGTAAATGCATCTTGGACCATAATGACAAGGGGGGGTTGTGCATTATTTTTTATTGTTGTGACAGAATCATTTCTATATTAAATTTCTTTCCATGCTTTTAAGATCCAACCCAACATTCTGCAGTGAATGTTTTTTTTTTTCTGATATGTCTGGAAGTAGATAGGCTAATTTTAAAAGACAAAACATCATTTTGAAAGCTAAGGTTATCTGCCTTCTTCCTCGTCTTTCAATGTCCTTTTTCCTTCTCTCACCATTTACAAGCTACTAAAATTTTCATTGTGCAACTTGGGCATCTCCTGTCTGATCACCTGCCTTTTCCTGTGTTATTTCAGCAGTTTCAAAAGCAGGGCCAGATAAACAGCTTGTATGTGTACCAGTTCTGTTTCACAACATAACAAAACTAGTCAAAATCCATTTTTGCAGGTAATTTAGCAGAGGTGTTTACAGATCTTAAGGCAGCTCTTGAGGTCAAAAAGCACCAACTTCTCATGAAATAGGAGTATCATGGATCACAGATGTCTTAAATGCTCCAAGGGAAGTATTGTTTCAATGCAGCAGTCTATGATCGCTTAACATGCTTGCAGCATGTTGGTCTAGTCAATGCTCAAAATAAATGGAAGAGCTCTGTTATGTTGTTGTTGGTTTATGTGTATTTTATATATAATGTATATTTGTTGTATTTATGTATATTTTCCTCAGAAATGTTGACTTAGTTATTGAAAGTATTCTAAAAAAACTACAGCCTGTCAGACAGACTGCATGCTTGTACACATCCACCCACAGAAATACCTACCTTGGTTAGGTTTCATAATATACTCTGCTGCAAAATGTAGAAATCATATATTACATAACTGGTTTTTTTCTGCCTTTGTGACAGCATTTCAAAAAATTTTAATTTAATACTCATCACAAATGGCAGACAGCCCTGCAGGTCATCTTCTGCTGCTTCTGCAGAGCTCCATGCCATGGGTACCATCAGTCTGAATGAAGATATACTCACTAGAGGATATAGTTCTGGTAAAAATATAAAACCAGAAACATGTGAGACAGAACTGGTCTGCTTAGTCAGTCTTATTAATTCACAAAATGAACAGATATCATGAGAGGTATCTAGATCTTTAAAGCCAGAACAACTTTGTGAATATTTAACATGACATTTCACATCAACAAAGAACTTTCATTTCTGTATTTTATTTTTAATTAAGTCCTTTTATTAGACCAGAAAGTTTAGTATAGCATCAAGAACTCATATCACAAAGAACATTTTAATTTCACAGTGTCATAGGTTTTATTCCTATACAATACAGTCATAGTGGATGGCTGAAGAAAAGCTTTACAGTACTTAACACAACATTTTAGTAGTTTTCCTTAATTAACAAAATTTATAGTATCACCAATGTTTTGAAGCATGAAATTTTTACTTTTTAAAATAGTCGCAAGTGGTAAACTCTTCAGTGGGCATGAATCATGCCTAGTCCAGTGTGGGCCTGTCTCTCCCTGCTGACTGTAGAGGGAACTTACAAAATTTATAGAAAAATCTGCAGACAGTATAAAGTCTTCTCTGTAATGCCTCTATTAGACAAAATCAATGAAGAAATTCAGCAATTCATCAGTTCATAAAAACTGATTTTTTTACCTACTATATAAACCAAAAACTAGTAGTCTGAAATTACATTCAGCAGTGATTTAAGCTAACCTTGTGACTTTGCAATGAAATAGTCACATGATTGATTTTTGTGGTCACAGCTGTCAGAACAGTAGCTTCCAGCTGAGGAGTGTAGTGGCATCTTCTTAAGCTGTTCCAACTAAATTGCTAAGATTATATTATTATTTTCCCCATCAGATGCCTCCTGCTGTATTTATTATGAAGACTGATGGCCAAAAAATAATCCAAAATATCTAAGTACTTTCTGACTGTATCATTTTCTCAAGGTGCACACAGCTTTTCCAAATTGTCCCAGGAGATTTTTACTTATAAACTTGAGAATTCTCTGGTCTAGTTTTACTTTTTTTTTTTTTTTTTTTTCCAGAAGTTCCCTAGGATATTACTTAAAAAGTTGATTTTTAGAGAAGGCCCATATAAATGGGAATTAACTTTCCTTCTTTATGATAAGTAGATATAGCAAAGATCTATTTTATATGTAATACACTGATGACATTTTTCAGAAGCTGTTCATTCTGTTAGTCCTGTAGTGCTGTTGATGTCCAAGAGTCTTTGTATCTTCCTGCATATGTTCCCATCACGTTAGCAGCTATTACCCGGGTGCAGTTTTACCTTATGCAGACAGGTACTACAATATTGTGCATTTTTCCATGTTTTTCAGCCTAGAATGAACTTTTATATTCTACCATACAATTGTGACAAAAAATCCCTACTGATGATGATAAATTTAGATAGGTAATCTAGATTTTCTCCTTGTCATTTTCACATTGTGACCTCTAATTGCATTTTTGGAACTAAAGAGGCTACTACATATATACATACATGTATAGGTAGGTAAGTAAGCATGTGGGTGGTTGGATTGATAGGTAGATGATAGATAGATAGATAGATAGATAGATAATAGACAGACAGACTGACTGTGTGTGTGTATGTACAAACAACAACAACAAAAAACAGAGGAAAAAGAGTAGTTTAATTTTAGAAATGGGAGAAAGTTTTTCAGAAGTTTTAAGACTTAATACATTTTAGGTTTTAGGAAAGAAACTATGCACCGGTAGTTTAATTTTCTGCGGTTACTATGAAAATACTGTTCTTGAAAATACGCATCTTCATACACTTTAATCTGCAGCTATTTTCTGTCTGGTTTCTGTGGAAATTGGGATTCAGAGCTGACCTTTCAGTGAGGCTCTGTGGCAGCCTGGGTAGTCATGTAAAGAGTAATCCTCACAATAAGGAAGAATGGAACTTGTTTGTTTCAAACAAGATACAAAGAAAAATAATACATTGCCATGAAGAATGAAGCTTTCTATAAATAGAAATATGTATTTCCTCTTATATAGTATACAAATACTAGTAAAAGGTAGCATCTACGTGGTCAGCACATTTCTACAGCCAATTCTTCATTTGAAACAGCTTGTATCAGCACAGTAATTGGTGGGATTTTTTAGCTTGAAAGAATATTTCTGTCTGAAAGCTCATAGAACATCTGATTATAGGAAAGTTATAAAAACGGAAATCTTAGGAACATAACAGCAAAACTGTGGTGAGCTGCTGCAAGTGACACAGCAACAGACTTTTACCTGTACCTATCAGGTAGAAAATGGATTCAGCACAACTCAAAATAGTCAGTTGTCAGAAGTATAGTGTTTCTAGTGATAACACTGATGTTGGTATACAACAGAAAATGCTATCTGGTTGTTTTCAATGATGTCCAAAACAGGTGCAAAATACTTCTAATGTGTAATGCTGTCTAGTGGTAGGCACTAGATGCAGTAACAGATAATACCCTTTCTGACATTTTCCTTCATCATATATCAGCTAGTGTTTGAAAACAGGAAATAAAGGAAAGTCTGTTAAAAAGAAGCAAGAGTTGGAGTCAAGAGTTCCTGAGAATATACCTTATTCCCTTCTTGATGCTGTGGATGACAATTACTGTAAATGTATGAGGAGGTTCAGGGAAGACTGAGGAATAATTTTACAGCCTTTCCTTTGTGGACGCTGGCAGAGTTGACTAGTTATGGAGGGAAATAATACATTCTGCTAAGTGACATGTGAATGACTTAATCGGTTGTAATTTAACATCTGAAAGTTAGACATCTGAAATCTGAGATAGGCATTTTAGGATCCCTTTATAGTTAAAGGAGAAAAATAGATTCCTCCAGGGATATTCATCTGTTCTATCTTATGATGAGATTAACGACTCTCTAGAGGTGCCAGTTTGTTTCCATTACCTATAAAGGGAACAACTGCAGTGATAGTACGATGGGGATACTTTAACTGAGTATTCTCCTTGGGGAGCAAAACTTCCTATTACTTTTTCTGAAGGCTCAGTATATTCAAGCTCATACTCCAATTTGTTGAGACAACAACCACTAAATCAATTTGTGCAAATGAAATCCTGAAGCATAAGGAAAACAGTTTTATTTCATCACTGGCCATAACTGGAACTCAGTTTTGTTTTGAATTAAAGTTCAACCTCTACAAACATAAGTGGGGGAATTCCAAGAGATTGAAATTAGGACATCATATCTGATTAAGGTGTAATGGTCTGGCTGCTTACAAACAGTTCAAATGGGCAGGATTTTTGTCAGGGCCAGTGGCCATACCCATTAATGAAGCATGAATATATTTACATGATTTCGCATTGCAAATGTAAACATATACTGCCCATACTTTTAATTACTCTGTAGTCCAGGTTTCTTCCAGAAGCTGTGTCTGTGTTATTATAACACTGCGTGACAGCATTCCTTATTTTTCAGATGGCTCCTGCAGAAATTTGGGGGGACCTAATAGCTGCCTTCCAATACCTGAAAGGAACCTACAGGGAGGCTGGGGAGGGACTTTTTACAAGAGCATTGCCTGATAGGACAAGGGGAAATGGGTTTAAGTTGAAGAAGAAAAGATTTAGATTAGATCTTAGGAAGAAATTCTTCAGCATGAGGATGGCAAGACATTGGAATAAACTACCCAGAGACAACGTGGCTGCCCCCTCCCTGGAGGTGTTCAAGGCCAAGTTGGACAGAGCCTTGTGTACCCTGATCTAGTTGAGAGGCATCCCTGCCCATGACAGGGAGGTTGGATTAAATATCTCTAAGGTCCCTTCCAACCTAGGCCATTCTGTGATTCTGTGATTCTGTGAAATGTGCAATAGCTCAGTCAAGTTGATGCACTGATGATGTGCTCCTGGCTTTAGGGTGCCTCAGACCAATAAATGCACCATGCAAACCCATAGCTGCCTATAGACAGTCATAGTCACATCCCTCAGCTACTGCTGAGTTAAAGTCATCTACTGCTCCTAAATATGAAATTTAATTCTTGAGTCTATCTCACAGTAGCCTGAGAAGAGTGTCAACAGCCATTCTTTAGACCTTGTACTTTAGTTTCAAATTTCCCCAGCAGCATGAGTTTGTGCTGTGATAATACTACAGAGGATCTTCCTTCTTGGAAGGACTGAGCAACCCAAACCTGTCCAAAAGGACTCAGGATCTGGTATGACCTCCACCTTCTAAAACAGAAACAATCCCTTCTCTCAATAGACTAAATAACCTGATTCTTAGAATTAAGAGCACAGTTAGAGGAAAAGCAAAACCAGACAAAATAAACCTGTATACTTCTTTCACCAGTCTGAGGCATTCAAAATTTTACAACTCACCTGCAGGGAGACTTTTTCTGGACACAGCTCTACTAGCTTGTGTGTCTGAGGGGTAAAAGGGTTGTGATGTACACACCTAGGACCAGAAATGGTTTATAATGCAGTCTGCATCTGCTTCCTGATGCCCTTCTTTCTGAGGACACGCAAATCTCTTCAAGGAGTGGACTGTTCTGGGTGAATTGTTTCAGCAGCTCACAGCCAGCTCCCTGGGGCTCTTTGTGCCCATGGCTCTCTCTTTGTCACACAGTAGAAGTCTAGAGCTAGAGCAAAGACATGTTTCGTCACTCAACTGGCAACTTCCATCTTTGTGATGGGAATGAGTGTGATTCCATGCCTCCAAGGCTTTTCTAGCTTGAATACTAGAAATATCTAGGAAATATCTAAGGTAGTCAATGTCAAATTCTCATCACATACTGAATAAAAATTCTAAACCACTTTATGTAAGACATATGTATGACTGTGCAGTTAGGCATCAAAATACAGATGTGTCTGCAGTTACCTTGTAGTTGCCTTATTTTTTAATAGTTTTCATGTAGATAATTTTTTATAGCTTTCATGTAAATATTCCTCCTATTAAAACATGAAATGTACACCTTTGTAAAGGATTTGTAGAATATTGGAGAAGGAAATGAGCATGTCACAGTTTGAAATCTGTCTCTTCATGAGAGTATACTAATCAATATACATTACAAAATCTTGAGAAGTACATGTTTTTTAAACATAGTGTTGTAATTAGGGGAGCACCTTTGTCTAAACAAAACTCTGAGTGTGGGCATTGATTGTGGATCCTTATGTGTTAAGTTTTATTAAAGTGTAGGTCATTGAGGTCCTGCTAATCTGTGTCTAGAGGAAAGATTATTAAAAAGGATCCATTAAGGTGAAATAAAATACACTTTATAATCTAATATACAACATAGAAATGATTAATCATTCCCTGCAAAATCAATGGTAAATGTAACTAAATTAAAAATTTCTTATTGCAGTGATGCAATTTTATTTGCAAAAGCAGACTGCTAGATATGCTTGAATGATAAACTGGAGCCTTGTTATCTGAGTTTTGCAATGCTGGAAAGTCCTTTAAAATACTTTGCTTTACAAGATTTTGAAATGTAATTGCAACTGAATCAATTGTCTTTGCATTACAGAAAGAGAAAATTTTACTGATGAAACTGTCAAAAGTGACCTGCAGTGAAGTGATACACTGATCCAGACAATCCTTTTATCGTGCTGCCACTACTGGCAGCAGCATGTTGAGAGTGTGCTTTTATTTTGAATATATTTGAATTAATGAGTATCTGGTTTGCTCCAATTCATTTAGAAGAAGCTTAGTTCCATTATTCTGGTTTATCACTCATGCAGCAGGGTCTCTAGATGTCTAATCTAGTAATTATCACACTATCTTCCTTGGCCTCTATTAAGAAAACCTGGGTCAGTTTTCAAAAGGGGATGAAGCAAGAAACATTCTTTTTAATTTGCCTGATCTGAATTTTCCACTCTTTAGGGCAAAGGGGAGGGGCAGAGAAGGGGGATGGGAGAAAGAAAAGCAGGAAAAAGGAAAAAAAAAAAGAAGAAAAATATCTTGTTTCATTTCTTCTCAGAGTGATTGCATGGCAGTTTTTGAACCTGTTTTACAATATTAAACAGTTTATTTTATAGCATATAATAGGGTTTTTTTAAGAGTAATATAGTATTTCTACTACTGTGGCAGTGAATAGTCACAGAGCATTTTGCAGCTTTCTGGCACCTGTGTGAAGCTGTGACTTATGAATATGCTAATGAGACTGCAACCAGAACTGGCTCAGGTTCAACACTTGCACACAATTAGCGCTCAGGCTACCAGCACTGCTAGGAGGCTGAGTAGAGAAAGTAATATTTAGATTGATCAATTCAACATAATGCAGTTTCTTTACAATGCAACCTTAAAAAATAACAGCTTAGAGTTACCCCGTGTGAACACAGGGAAACTTTTAATTATTTCTTTTCTAAAATTATGGAAGGTAATTATTCAGTTTAAGTATTTGGCATTGCAGAGGTTGTAGACCATTACGTAGTTTAATGACAGAAAAAAGAAGCATATACTAGTAATGACTGCTCCACTTAGTAATGTCCAAACTGCATCTCCTCCATAATATCCATGCTTCTGTTGTCCTTGAATGCTGAAAAGCAGCTCCTTGAAGTTCATACAGAACTGTCTTCTATATCACATCTGAAATTTATGCTTTTAATGTTAGGAGAAGCAGTACAACTTACAAGCCAGGTGCATGAACTAGCCATAAAGTTTGTAAGCAACTATTCCCACTTACTGCACATTTCTAGAGTTAAAACATTAAAAACTTGGCCTTAGACTTATAAATATGAATATCAATTTCAAAAGTCTTAAGTTGACATGATTTACTGTGCCAATATACATTTAGGCAGTAAAACCAAAAATTTTCACAGATGAACACCACTAGATGTTATTAAATGAGAGGTGAAAATATTCTGTACCTACTGTTTTGTAACTAACTGATATTAGATACAGACATTCTAAATTAACTCAGTTTACACATCTGGACAGACTCTAAGACACAGGGTATTTAAAAACTAATTAATATATATTTATAAACTTGTGGGATAGCTTCAGATGAAAGGTCATACCTATTTTTAAGTGTTTCACAAGTAATTACTTGTTTTATTAGATTTTGATAATGCTATTGTTGTTTAAAAAGTAATGACTTTACCTTCACAATAAGTACTGATAAAAAAATATCCTCTAAGTGCTATTCACATCTGGCAGGCAACTCATAAATAGGAAATACACAGGTGCAAGTAATTTCTACAATTCTTACAGTTTTGAGTTTTGCATATATTTTGCTCCAAAGCAAGCATTTTTTTCAGAAGTGTATGATATGCCACACTCAAAGGGTACCCATATAAGCTTTCTGTTTCACTGAAAATGTATCAGAAAGTAAAATTGTTGTACAGAACAATGCATTACTAGACGTGGTGAAATGCCATGCTATTACTTCCACTTCAGTATTTTTCTACAAATTACAAACAATGCAATTTTCAGGCTTACATTTCTTGCCTCAAATCCATTATTATACATGTTCTTTCAAAAACCTGATTTGCTCTCTTCAGTTCTGATTATATTTTATGACAGATGGCTTATTTCACTGTGTACCAACAGGACAAAAAAAAAAAAAAAAAAGTCATCACTTAAAACAAATTATTTGAGACAAACATTATTATGTGATTTGCACATGGTCATTACGAACAACTAAATATTCATACTAGAGTAACACAGTTTTGCATCTTTCCTGTAATGATGACTTTATTCACCAGTGTGGTCTCCTCAGTTTTAAACCTGAAAATATGTAGTATGCCTATAAAGGCAGCACATTTGTTTCACTTCTTTCAGAAGCTTCTAGTCAATGACCTCTACCAGAAATCATTCTCCAAAACCCCTTTTGAGTTGCTGGGTTCCCAGCTCAAATGGCTCTGTACAAAATAGCATTTACTTTGTGACAATGAAAATAAATCTTAGTACTTTGGAATAAGAAAAGTATTTTTATTCCTGGTCAGTCTGCCCTAAGAATGTGTTATTTCAGTAGTCATTACTTTACTGTGAAGTATGTGTATAAACTTGACATTTGCATGTATTCAAATCATCAGGATCTGAAATGCTGTGCACTTGCTAATTGCTTTTTAAACTTGACATGTAGCTTTAATAGCTTCCACTAATACATAATAACATGTGAAACATAAAATTTGCATTCCTTAGGGAAAAATGAGTAGTCACTAGGAACAACGTTCTACTTTTTTGCAAAACTTTAAATATTTTTTTCCCAAAGGAAAAAAACCCCAACAATCGACAAACAAAAGACAAAAAAAACTTCCCCATGGTTTCCATTGGTGTGATGACTGGTAAGCTCAAGAATATTCCCTTTTCTTTACCTATCCATATGCAAGACAGAAGTATGATTTTTTAAGAACTCTCTTTAGAAGAAGCACTGTTGTGGGTTTTTATCCTGAACTGAAAAGTCTGATGACTTTATCAGATTAGTGTGTTTTCTCTCAGATCTCTGATGACAGTGGAGGAAAAAGGTTGAAAAGGTTTTAACACCTCATTTATAGTTAACAGTAGTAGTACACAAGTCAATATTACTTAACTTCATGAGCAAGTAATTAATGCAAATATCCTCATACAAAAAGGTGGATACAATAGATATGCAAAAAGAAAAAAAATTAGTGTCTCAGAACTGACACCTGTACAGAAGGAAAAAAATGCCTTTCATGGTAGTTTCATGGACTTTCAACATCTTTTTTTTTACCCTAATGTTTTAATATTCTTTATCACAATGGTGTGGAGAGCTCAAAGGTAACTTTCACACCCACAAATGTAAGAACAAAGAAGATGAATCAAAGCAGCAAGATGCCTTTCAGCCTCAGATACATTCCTTAGAACAAGCATAACCTTGAGCTCAACCAAAGATCTAAGCATTCACTCAGTTTAGCTCTCTCAGATCTATTTCTTTTAGCTGTTGTTGGCTTTTGCTTTTTTTTTCACTCATAACCCAAGGGCATTTTTTTCCCCCATATTATACCACTGATGAACAGATGGAAATAAATGTCATTAAATGGGGCCTGAAGTAAATGAGGAGGATCCAGTTCTCATGGTAGATCTATATGTGCTCCCATGTGTGAAATATATGCAGTGAGGTTCAGTTGAGAGAAGATTTCAAAGGCTGTCATAAAAAAACAGACACTGCTTGAGAAAGCTAGTGAAATCTTTCTTGTCCACGTTCTCTCACAAACAAGTAAAAAGAAAGGCGCTTTTTTTTTTTTCTGTTTAAAGATGAGAAAAAGAAAAAACAACTGATAAGCAATGGTACACATATCTTCTATAGCCAAATTAAGGGGTACCTAAATATATCCTGGCTTCTAGGAAAAAAAAAAAGATGATTATCAGCATTTACATAACTCTCAGGTTAGATACACTCTACAGACATAGGTCATTGAAGCCTCTCCACTTACCTTTCTAATTCTTGTTTATGAAGAATTATGAAATCCTTTTGTCATCTTTCATTCTAGCATTATAACTTTCCAAACTGGTTAAAAATAAAGCTCACAAATTAGATAAGAATATCCAGCTTAGTTCATTTAAGTCTACTTAGAAGATATTAACTTTATTATAAGTGAAACTATTCACTCAAAGTTGTTTGAACTGTTAACACTTTCTTTGAAGTAGAAAAATGCACTATGTAAAATAAATAAATAAATAAAATTGGTGATCTGGTGTTGGGATTCTTCTTTGCCTTCATTAAAAGCTACATTGCATAAAATTTGTTAATAAGGAGTAAGCTCTGCCTTACTATTAGATTTATACAGTCTCTGACTTGAACAACTTGCACTAGTTGTGTGTGCTTGCACTTTTCCATTTTCCTTTGTTGTTCTATTACTTGTGCACTGTGCCAGAAGACTTAGAATCCTCGACTCATAGAATCATAGAATAATTTTGGTTGGAAGAGACCTTTAAGATCATCAAGTCTAATTGTTAACCCAGCACTGCCAGGTCATCACTAAACCTTGTTCCTAAGCACCACACTTAAATATTTTTTAAATACCTTCAGGGATAGTGACTCAACCACTTCCCTGAGCAGCCTATTCCAGTGTTCTATAAACCTTTCTGTGAAGAAATTTTTCCCAATATTCAACCTAAATCTTCTCTAACACATCTAGAGCCTGTTTCCTCTTGTCCTATTGCTTGTTACATGGAAGAACAGAACAACCCCCTTGCTACGACCTCCTTTCAGGTAGTTGTAGAAAGTGATAAGGTCTCCCCTAAACCTCCTTCTCTCCAGGCTAAACAACCCCAGTTCCATCAGCCACTCCTCATAAGACTTGTGCTCGACATCTCTCACAAACTGTTGCCCATCTTTGGACATACTCCAAAAACTAAATGTCCTTCTTGTAGTGAGTGGCCCAAAAATGAAAACAGTATTCGAGGTGTGTCCTCACCAGTGCCAGTACAGGAGGACTATCACTTCCCTAATCCTGCTGGCCACACAAACCAGAATGCTTGGCGACCTGCATACACTTTAGTGTGCAACTTTCCAGCCACTCTGTCCCAAGCCTGTAGGATTGCATGGGGTTTTTGTGACCCAACATGAATCTAGGCAAGCCTATTATCTATCATGTGTGAATCTATACCTGAAAACTTGTATGTGAAAAAGAGTCACAAAGGTTTTAAGGAAATAGCTCAGCCTCCAATAGGCTGAACAGGTTGTTGCAAGAGAATAAAGTTCCCCTTCTGTCAGGGTCTCTGTCATTTTTTTGTAGACAGTGACATTAAGTTTTTATACCACCTATAATAATATCTTTAAAAATGACAGTTATGTACAATATAAAAGATGCATATATTAGAATTTTTTTTTTTTCTTTTTGAATTTGATTCACTCTTCTTTCAAAGTTTTGAATTCAATGATTCTGCAATCATGTTGAAATGTCTTAGAAAGTTCCCCTGGAAAGACTGAGGGCAAAATACATTGTCATGTATGTGGCTTTAAATACATGTATATCCAGGGCTGATTCCTACGTTGAAGGGCTTCTAATTTATTTAAGTGAGAAGATAGAAACTTTGCTTAAAGTTTCTTCTAGTTTCTCTCAATATTTTCAATAGTAATTGAATGTAGGGATTTCAATATTATATTGACTAGATATTTAATTTTCATTGTATAAAAGACAGGGCCACTTTTATCCAGAACAACTGGTCTTAATCACTTTGGTTTCATGTAGTTGAGCTAGTATAGCTGCTCAGCAATAAGAACTGTTGAGGAATTGAACAACATCAAAAGTCTACATTGAAGAACTGGTGGACACTGAAGTCCATGGTGAAGACAAAAGAAGAGCCATTCAAAATGCCTGTAGACAGGCCACCAAATTACCCTATGGTCAGTATGGGAACAGGTATGTGCATTTGGAGATAGAAGGCAGGGAAGTACAATTCCTGCTCACTAGTAGTTACTTTTCTTGTTGATGACATCTTAATTTAATGAAGCAGGCTTGTTAATGATTAGTAGGCAATATGGCTGGACCCAGCTTGCAAAATCCTAATACTTCCTCAGAAGTATCTGAATCATTCCATGATCAAAGTATATTCCAGTGTATACATAATACAATGTATACACTCCATTTCATGCTGTAAATATGTAACAATCTTCTCATTGTTATTTGCACTGTAAACTTAAAAATACCCCAACCCTATTATGTCATACAATCACAGGACTCAGGGGAAATCCAGGGCAAAAGAATGTGGACAGAGGAATATACCCTGTCTGACCAGAGGAACCAAAACCAAGCAGCATGTGTGATCCACTCTTCATCTCCTGGGCTACAAGACTTAGTCCTTAATTCTGTCTTGAGCACTACTAATGTAACCAGTATGGCTGCTGTTTCAATCTTGCTGAAATCACAGGTTGAACAGCTGAACAGCTAAGAAGGTTTCTTCTAATGAAGAGATGAGAAGGTTTCTTGACACTATAATAACTGCTAAATTCATTCAGTTTCCTTTTGCCATCATAGCTTTTATACATGCCACCAATCTTAGAGAATGCTAATTAAAAGTGATAATACTTACATAGCAGTTTCCTTCTGTCAGGACTGAAAAGGGAAAACCATCTCCACATAGAGATAATTAACAATGTAATTTGAGTGTAGCCAGTGTAAGTTGAGTGTAGCCAGTGTGAGTGAAAAGTGCTATCGGCTAGGTAATGAAGTGAAAAGGAGATAAACAGAAGTGGAGAAGCACAAGGATGGGGTAAGGTTTGAAAAAATCCAGTGTATTGGATATTAGCTTTCTTGCAATAGTTTCATTGTCATTCAATTTTCAATATCAGATCTAATGTCAGATCTAATTCTGGCACTATGCACTTGGTTTTCTACTTAATTACATCAACTTTTTAGTGTAATTAAATAGAATACAATTTTCCAAGAAAAAGTAAAAAAAAAAAAAAAGGCAATATTCAGTTAAAACAAATTATGTTTCATCTGGTAATCCTGGATATACTGATTCTGCACTCAAAATGTAGGGGATATTTATTACAAGAGCTCATAAGGCCAGATGTTCTCTTGAGGGCCTTTACTTTGCAGTAGCAGTTGTACCTTTTTTTTTTTGTCAGGAAAGTAGGTAGATATAAGTTGAAAGCTCATAGGTATGTCAGCTAAAGAAGTGTTTTTTCCATGTAGTGATTTTCCTGACTTTGACCACCCTTTAGACATATGATGTTCTATTTAATAGGAAAAACATTCAATTTTTTCTTGATGACTTGCCATTTCTAAAAGAAATATTATTGTTTACTTCCAAGCATTTCTCTTTTGGTGTCATGTTAATAGTCTCTAGCTTTTAAAGTGGGCAAATTTGTGATACTGTACTGGCTTAAAAGTGTGTGATGTATTATGTTTATGTGGACCACAGCATAAACTTTTACATTTCTCAATGTACTTTGCTATGATTTAAGATTTTACTATGATACACATTTAAACAAAGGATCTTCTGGCTTTATGTTCTTAAATTGCTTTGGTTTTGGATACCGGGTTGGTATTTTATTTGTTTGTTTAATTACCATAGAACTACAATAAATGCATGAAGCCATTGGTATGCCACAGGAACATTCACAAATTCATGATTATTGAACTTCTAGCAGTAGCAAAACTAAGATTTGTATGGCTTAGATTCTGTAATTGAAAATATAATAATTATACAAATAAATAATGATGGTACAACCTATGTTGTATGATCACACCATTTCATAACAAAATGAAATTAACTTTTCCTGAGTTTCTAAATGTGTAGAAGGTGTTAATGAAAGTTACGTAAAAAGAACACACTACTATAATGCATTTCTATCATCAGTGGGAAAACAGAATTTGAAATTGACTGATACAGTCTTCTGCAGAGTCAGAATGAATTATTCAAAGAGAAGAACATAAGAACAGCCTTGCCAGATCCAGCAGCAGGTCAGTCAGGTCAGATCCACCAGAATTTTCACATGTGCAGTAGTGTTAGCACATGAAAGAATAGAAAAATAGGAACAAGCAGATAGTTATACATTTCAGAATAGTATTTTACCACTAATCATGCTGTGCATGCTTAGTGAATTGAATTGTGTCTGTATTTAAATATCTCAAAACAACTTTCTTCCATTATTTTTTTAAATAGTTTTGTAGAACTGCATAAAGTTTCATCATCTTCGAGTCTGGAAGTAAGATGCTTCAGAACTTAACTGCATTTCACTGCTTGCAGACATGTTCTATATTGTTTTTTCTGAATATGCAACCTGCTAATTTTATTTGATGCCTGCTAGTTCTTGTATGAGAAGGAACTATAATAAACTGCTTACTCACAACTTCTCCATGCTATACATGTTAAAGACCCTTATCATAATTCCCTACCTTAGTCAACCTCTTTGCAGGCTGAGGTGTCCCAGCCCTTCTATTTGTTCTTTATGTAAAGCTTCAGTGATCCTAATGATAGCACAGGCTGTAAGCATCAGCTTCAGGCTTTTCTGAGGGACCTTGATAACTGCTGTCCAGTCTGGGTAGCTATTAGCTACCCCAAATTGTTAAGACACCCAGAGCATAGTTACTAAGGTGTGAATTAGTGACCTTCCATGTAATAATATCAGGCTCTAGAAAGCAGTGTCCTTGAAAATTTGACAACTTTGTGTGAACCTACAGCATACACATGAATAGCTTTTAAATCCTGGGATCTTGATGTGTGAGGCAGCATGATATTGATGGATGTCTGTTAGGAGCAGTTTTAATAAACCCATATGAGATGTAGGTAACACATCAGCAGACTGGGAGGTGAGAAACTTTTTAAAAGAGAATCTTGAAGAATTATTTTTTTCCAAGTCCAGTGGCTAATAACACAGGTCACTGATTTCTGGGAAGCAGTTTGTAGCAACTGCCAGGAATATTTTAGGAGAGTCAGAATTGTGCTGGATGATTCAAAGCCTCCATGCCAAGAAATGCTTTTTCTTCCTTAACTTCGTCAGTAGTGTCTGCTGAAATGCATTGAGTAAAATCTCAGATACATGACATAAGAAAGGTGAGACATTTATAAACAATAAAATTGAGACTGAAGAGCTTGATTTTTACTTCCTTTACTGCATATTTAATACCAAGCAAAATACAGTACTTGCATCACCTGGGGACATGGCAGCAGTCTGTTAGTAAAACAGCATAGATGTACAGTTACATAAAAATCCATCCTAAATTTGAAAGATAACAATAATTATGTTTCAAACAGGCAGATTTAGAAGTCTTTGAAAGGGAATCTATTTCAAATACCTCATCAGCTTCTAATGAAATCACTTTCACAGTGTGTCTAAGCCATAGACTTCCAGTTTTGCAGTTGATATTCAGTAAACATGTTGATTACTCTGTGGAAATCAATGAGATTTCTACTCATACTAAGTAAGTGTCGTTCCCTGTCAGTAAAGTAGCCAAACAGAATCTCTAAAGTAGGCAAATATTTTTTTCTACCACCAAGATTTCACAAGAAGGGCTTTGGATTAAGTCATGCTAATAGAATATTGCACTAGGGACAAAGCTGTTCAGCTGTTCAAAATAAACTCAGCAGTGTCCCAAAACTGCTGCATTATTGTGCTGAGAGAAAATAGTGGGTCTCCTTTGGCAGGTGTACAAACAATTTTACTACAACTTGGGGTGGTGAGGAAAGGAGAAAGATTTAAGGCTAGGAAACAAAAAAGACTGTTTTACTCCATACTTAATAGAAGTATAAATACAAATATAACATATACATATATATGTGTATATATACGTGTAGGTATATATAGATATATGAATGTGTTTATGAACAAGCTGATTTACATATATGTACATGCAGTACTTTGTAATATAAAAAGTGTGTATATATATATATAAAGCCACACACATAAAAACACATATGTGCTTGTGTATACACATCTATGTATATACTAACTCTCTCTGCACACAGGCAGGACTAGATATAAAGAAGAAAAGATATATCTATAAACACAGGTTATTTAAGTGAGTTTTTTGTCTATTTCAAAAAGACCATCATGTTACAAACAGGCAATATGTTCCAAGAAGCAGGGCACATTATTATTTGCTATTACAATAATCAGTAATATTAATAATTGCTATTATTATTATCAACCTAATGATTCACTTCAGAGGTAGGAAGTATTTTGTAGTTAAGACTACTAAGTGTTTAGTAAGGTTATAGAGGTATTTAAATATGTCCGTCCCTGAAGGCATTTAAAGGACATGTAGAGTTGTTTAGGGACATGGTTTAGTGGTGGGTTTGGCAGTGTTAGTGTAATGGTTGGACTCAATGATCTTAAAGGTCTTTTCCAGCTGAAACAATTCTATGATTATGCTTGAATTGTAGTATTTGAAAAGCTTCCAGTCTGACAAATCCAAATGTAGATTCTGGCAGCATCCTACTTCCATGTTAGAGTAAAGCTTATGCAAGCAGCTTCTGCTATGTTCACATCCTGATTTCTCAGGAAAGAAACACAGACATGTCAGCTGGAAAGCTGATGGTATGTCCTTTTCCTGCTTATCTAATCTGAATGCCTGAGTGACCAGAATGTAGTCATACGTTTTATATAAGTGTTTGTCTGTATCCAGTACTGCCTGTATCATATCTCCATCTATATCTTCAGTAGTAAACTTTCCAAAATGAGGGCTACTACACAGACAAAATATGTGGACATCTGTATGATTCATGAGCACTATGACATATCCTGGATCAACTACCAAGAAGTTGTTCTGGAGCCTTCACCAAACCTGGCCAAACTAGGGCTGGACCTTTTTGGAGACTAATGTTGACCACAGACAATTCTCGACAGTCTGCTGGATGTAGAGAGTTCAGCAGAACTGTGATGTGCTTCTTATCCTCACAGTCAAAAAATGAGATCAGTCTTATTTAATTAAGTAGCACAAACTTTTCACCAAGAGATAGTTCCAGAATTAAGAGAATATGCATTATATGATTCTATCACTTTGTCTGTAATTTGATCTTCTTTAATCCTGTTGTGGTTTTGTTTTTCTTCTGTTTGTTTGTTTGCTTGATTTGGTTTGGGGTTTTTTTGTTTTGCTTTCCATTCGGCTGGTCCCATTGCCTCCAGACACCTAGTTTGAGGGTCATAGATTTTACCTCTACAAATACTATAAAAGCACCATGCTCATGAATGGTGTTTTAAAACTAATAATTATAACTATGATTATAATTATAATAAGTAGTTGTTGCTCCTCTTGGTACTCAGTGTAACATGATAACATGACTCACTAATTATGAATAATAATTTTGCCATTTATATAGATGTATAAGCTTTGGCTGGGGTACCTAGTTTCATGGAATTTTTAGCACTATTTTAATGTTTTGTAGTTAATTTAACATTACTGAACAAAACTGAAGGAGCCTTTGGGAGCAGCTGAGAAAAAAAGGAGGGAATTAAGTTTAGATAAATATTTATTGTCATATTTTGTCTTCATTTTCTTATCCTTCTGCCCCAAATTTAGCACAATTTATGGGAGTCAAACTCAACAGATTAATTCACAGTTCTGAATGCTAAGGCAACACAGGATAAGATAATATAAATACAGATTACTTAAGGCCATCATTTTAAAGATATCTTTATAAAAAACCCTTTAGGTAAGGGTGTGTTTCAATAGAGGAGCAACCCTAATTATTTTTGACATAGTAGAGGAAGAGATTTCTAAGACAGTCTGGGTCTCTATTTATTTCAAAATGGGGTTGCACAGAAAATGGTAGGTGAAGAGCATCTAATTTCAAGCATAGGTTTTAAAAATAAGGTTAATAATTGTCCCAAATGAAGATAAAAGTTGTAGAAATGGGAGCACAAACAGCTGTTTTGACTCATAATTGTCTGTCTCATAACCACTGTCATTTTGCTAATACTTCTGTATCAACTGTCATAAAATTTATAAGATGTGTAAGCATTCAGATGTACTGGTAACTACATGACTACTGGGATATTTGCTACTACATGCTTTCTGTTACTGCTGTTGAAAGTTTGTTGCAATATGAAGGGTAACATGCCCTCTCATGTATGTCATTTAGATTTGGCCAACATACAAACTGGAAAGCTTCATTTGTGAGTAATATGGTAAGCATATCTGAGGAGACAACTGATACAGCTGAAAAAGGTCTTCAGATTTCAATTCACACCCACATTTCCACATTTTATCCTTTTTTCTCCAATCTTCCAAGCAGATGCCCATTTACCTGGTGAGACTTTCAATTTTTAATACACTGGCATGCAAATATAACAGTTAATTCACTCTTACAGTCAAGCACACAGACTATTAGTATCATGAACAAGATGATACAAATTGCACTGGTCACTCTAAATACTCTTTAATATATACAGCTCCTTAGTTTTAAAGTTTGCAGTCCTATCTTTAAGAAATGTATTTCTATAATATTTTTCTTAACTTTTCCAAATTTGTTTTCATTATGTAACTAGAAGCATTTTAAGACCAGAGTATTGAGGTCTTCTGGCATTTATTTTTCCCTTTATTGTGTCTACACACCAAACCTCATTTTGAATGTCTTCACTTTCAAGGTACTTGGAAGTGCTTTCATCTTGCCACGTGTAATAAACTTTTCTTTCTCCTTTAGCTCTTGACTGAACTCAATCAACAACAAACTTGGCAAAGTGAAGCATGAAAAGTTCAACAACTTTGTTTATTAATCATGCATTTATATCAGCCTCTTAAAAAAAAATCAATACATTTTCTTAGAACAATAATTTCACTTAAGGTCTGACCTGCATGGAATTACCCTTTTTTTTTTGATCACCACTACCTTACCATGTGTCAAATCTACCACTATTCCTCCGAGTGCTTGTTGATAATGATGAGCCATGAAACTTTGGATCCAAACATAACAGGTGTTCCATCTGTTGTTATAGAAACCAATTTCATCATTATTTTGTTTAATAACATACTTGAACTCAATGTAGTTATCTTCCTCTCTTGATTCTTCTTCATTATTTGCATCCTCAGAATATCTTTGTTTACATGGCTCACTTGAGGTATCCCCAATGCTAATATCCTATTTAAACTGGTGACACACATATTATTTAATATTTTTAAATCATTAGCAAGTATAAACTTGTGTGTTTTGTTTTGTTTTGTTTTCTTGTGGTTTTTTTTGTTTTGGTTTGGTTTGTTTTTTTTTTTTTTTTTTTTTTTTCTCTAAAATATATGCACTGTATAACTTC